>CAMXCT020000101.1:52826-182878 GCA_947184155.2 Cladocopium goreaui
ATATTATATATATATATTATCAAACCATATATTATCATATAATATATGGATAAAAACAATGATGAGTATTATATTTTAGATTCCAACATATCTTCAATCACAGCCAGAATTTTGACGCCCGCCAGCACTTGGGTCGAAGAAAAGTTTCAAAAAAGCACTTGGGCCAAAACTCTTGGAGGCCAAGCGACAACAACTTAAAGGTTATTGAAAAAAAACACCTGCAGGATGGGGCCCCCAAGATAGCTAAGTTGGTTTTTAAGTGGTTTAACTATGGTTTATGGTAGATATAACGAACTAGTTAATGGGGATTATAATGGTTTATAAACCAACTTATAACTGGGGGGCCCCATCCTGTGAGTGCAATCAGAATTTTTCCTTTCCGAAAATCTCAGGGTACACATGCCGCATGGCGCCGCATGGCCTTTTCTTGTGATGCTTGGGAGAGGGTCACGTTGTCCTCAATCTTCTTGTTTTTCCTTGTGCCGAGACATCTTCAACAATAGTGGTTTAATAGGCCACATGCATAGGGCCTATGGGCTGCTGGGGGTTCACAACACCAAATCTACAAGCGGTGTTCAAAACCCGAGGCCATTCCACTCAATCCAGCTTGACAAAGAACTTGATTTCCCAGTTCATGGGATTATGATCATCCCCAATATATAAAGGGTAGCACAAGTGAGCCAGAAAAAATACCCAAATACCCAGCTCAGTATACTAGTTGGTTCATAGATTTCCCCGCATCATAGTCCCCAATCAATATCAATTACTGTATATAAGTAGTACCCTCTGGTAAACTAACATAGCTATTGAAAATGGCCATTCATAGTGGATTTACCCAGTAAAAATTGTGTTTTTCCATAGCTATGTTAGTTTACCAGAGGGTAAAAGTCTCAACAGATTCACCAATCAACGAAGCTATTTTTAATGGCTCAAATTCTATAAGCCCCGAACTCATCAACCCCAAGGTCTTTAGCAGCACTCATTCAAGGCCGAAAAACCCTCGGGCGCCTCGTTTTCCCATGTGACGTTGGCCCAAAAAATGGGGCGCAACAAAATTCAATGGTCACTTTTATGGGGCGAAAAGATCATGGAATCATGTACCAATGGATTTTGGAATGTTCCAAACATGTTTGGACAAACCCAAACATGACTTCATATAGGACAGCCGGACAGCCCCAATAACCGGGGCCATACTCACGAGGGATAATACGCAGCTACCAACTTGGATGGTCAAAAGAGCATAGGTTTCGAGGATCCAGTTGAAGTGATGGGCAATGCACTGAGGAAATGGGCAGAACATCATTGGCAGCGACATCAATATATGTTGCGAGGATCATCCCACGAATCGTAAGTGGTTGAAGAACCCTGGTTAGTAAGAAATGAAAGGGATCATTACAAAACCCCACTAACCACTTACTTTTAACCCGTTAAAGGGTGCTTTTGACTAATCCTGGTTATACGTGGTTATGGTAAATAACTTATAACATCTTACAACCCCAGTTAACTACTAAAAGGCATGATCCTCCAAGTGGATATGCCCAACACTGAAAAACTTCTGTGTTTCCGTGTCCTGGAAGTGTCCGTTTTGTCATAGGGGTACCTCCAGTCATCATCCATTTATCGATGGGATTTTCCATGAAATAAACCATCCAGCTATTAAGTAAGGTACCCCCATGACTATGCTCCACGAAATGAAGTCTGAATGCCTGTGAAAAGTCACTCAAGATCCCTTATCGGATCAAATTGAGAAAAAGTCACTGATACCGATTGTTCCCCTCATGATTCCTCCTCTCACAGCCGAGGCATCACTGAAGTCCAAAGTGGGCAGATCAACTGCCACATCTCCAGTGATTCTTGACTTTGGTGAGGAAATCTCTGACTTTGTCAGCATCTGCAGATGGAGTTTTGCTTATCTCTCCGATCACTTTCCCGATGAGGAACAAGTCATTGTTTGCATGTTTGGCCTTTTTGTGTGACATGAAAAAGAGACACAACTCCTGTCTTGTCCAAAATTCCTGCGTGGACTGCCAGAAGGCGGGATACTTTGCTTCTCATCCCAGCTTCTGAAAGGCTGAAGCTTCATCCACGTGTTCTTCAGAACCTTTGGGGGGGGTCCGAAAATAGGGGTACCCCCAAATCATCCATTTATAGATAGGATTCTCCATGAAATAAACCATCCAGCGATTTTTTGGTATCCCCATGACTAAAACCCCCAAATGGTGGATACCATGGCAATATGATGGATGGGGATACTAATCATCTATAAATCTAGGATTTGATATGTTATAAATCTAGGTTTTAATACCATATGGATACCACCATTTATATGGATTTGATATGATTTAATGGCTTTTAATGCCATATGGATACCACCATTTATATGGATTTGTCCATTGTAACTACCATCCCTTTGGGGGGGTACCACCATGGTTGACCCATCCACGCGAAAGACATGATGCCACCGGCCCAAGCCCAACGCCAAGGAACTTCTTGAGGACTACCGCCTCGGGAGGTTTCCACAGTCATGGCGGTACCCCAGGAGCTGGATGGTTTTGTCATGGAAAATCCGAAAATCACATGAATGATTGGACACCTCCATATGAAGAAAAAACGAAAAAAAATGAACCTCTGATTTCCAAGCGCATTACGTGTCCAGCAACCATTTGGGAAGATACGCTGCATGTCCAATGTTAGGAGCCCGCAGCTAGTGAGTTGGCCATGTTGTTTGCCATGGTCAAAACATGTTCTACGGGCTATGGTCATTCCCCATTATTAGAGATTCCCACCATGTTTGGATATGTTTGGTATATAAACCTATATAAAAATTCTAATCCCTTCCCACTAATAGAAAATACCACCCCAGAAACCATGGTTTAGAAAGTCTAGTAGGTGATCTACGCATAGAATGCGGGTGTTTAATCTGAACGGGGGATGGGATTACGAATAGGGTATATCACCCACCCCTGAGATATGTTTCGACCATGACAGGTCCGTCCACTAAGCTTCCACACCTCCTGTTCTGCTTCCTTCCTTTCCTGCTCTGCTAGCACCTGCGTGGGATGAAGTGGCAAACATTCCGTTCTAAGTTAGACATCCCCACAATGTGGGGCCCCCGGAGTTGTGTTTCTTGGTTTACAACTGCCATAGACCCTCAACCAAAGTAGCTAATCTTAGCTATCTAATTCGGGAGCCTCACTTTGCAAATTCCCAATTTATCCAATTTCAATGAACAATCCTTGGACAATGGGCGACGACGCGAAGATGTTTTCGCGACGCCAGTGGGCCAGGCTTGCAGAGCGTCGTCACAGGAGAGCGATTGCTTGTTCCTGGGAGGCGCAAGTTAACCATCAAATCATGGGGAAAATGAGGGGAAATGATGATGAACCGGTGGATGGAATGGGCTAAATATGACTGGTTGGTGGTTGAGCCACCAACCCCTCTGAAAATATGAGTGAAAGTCAGTTGGGATTATGAAATTCCCAATATATGGAAAGATAAAAAATGTTCCAAACCATCAACCAGATGAAAAAAATAATGACCATGATGTGTTCGAAATGAAGCCCCAGAAGATGTTTGAAGTTACCCTGACGATCCCCTGATTGTGTTTCCTCATCCCCCGAGCTATTCGCACAGCGCGAATAGACCATCGCGATTTTTTGGCTGGGTCGAGGTTTGGCCACTTTCATGGGAGATTTCATCGTGAATTGCTGGTTGGTGGTTTCAACCCCTCTGAAACATATTAGTCAGTTGGGATTATTATTCCCAATATATGGAAATAAAAATGTTCCAAACCACCAACCAGATTGCGTATGGATTCTGATTCACTAGATCGGTATTGGCGGGAAATGTTGCAGGACGCCATGTTTCTTCGAACTAGATATAGAATAATATATAGGATTTTTGTCCATCGACTGTTTCATTAATAGGGGATGTCCCAGCCATGATTGGTTGCCGAAAGGTAGTCTCAAATACGGAGATACCCTCTGGTAAACTAACGTAACTATGGAAAATCACCATTTTTAATGAGTAAATCCACTATAAATGGCCATTTTCAATAGCTTTTTGTATGTTTACCAGAGGGTAGACTACCTGAAAGAATTATAGCTTACTGAGTATCTCCGAGGTTTCTCAACCTCCCATGTTTGAATAGAAGATGCCAAGTGTCAACAAGCAGCCTTGTTGAAAATGTCGTTCCCTGCGCGCCACAACAAAGCTGGTTGATGGGATTGCTTGGTAAGGTATACACTGGAAAGTAAACCTAGTCTATGTCTATTCACATTGAGTATTGATAGAGTTGATATTCCGATGATGTGAGTATGGCTAAAAAACAATCTAATGATATTGACCAACTTACCTATCTAGATGGGCCTTCCTGCACAACCCAAGATTTGAGTTCTTCGAAGCGTGAATCAACACAGCCTATGAGACTGGTCGATAAATCGCAACAGGATGTTTATAAGTTACATAAAACTATACACACAAGTACGCTTACAAATTACGTATATATGTGTATATATATATTAATTTCTTTGCATATTATATATAGATAGATTATACATATATATATATATATCATACAGTATATACATATATAATCATAATATCATATATATATATTCCCACCGGCACCGTTCGTAGCAATAAATCTCCATCTAGTTCCGGGATTTCAATTGCCATGTTTGATTATCGGAGGGTAATATGATAATGTGTTTTTAGGCAACGTAATGTGTTTTGGGTCTATATTCAATCTATCTACTTCAGGATGATTTATTTTATTATGGGCAGTATGTATATATATATATAGACATATTACAATATGTGAGTCCGCACTGGGTGACTGACCCTGATGGTTTACCACATAAACCTTCAACAGGATTCAACTGGGCAGTCTTCACATTTGCATGTCAAAAGTTGGAAGCTGGAAAATCACATACATGGAGGTTTTCATGGGAAAATAATCGATATTCATCGATAAATTGTTGATTCTTTAGGAGATTAACTGAATATACTGAATCAATGGATTGGTTTAAGGAAAATCGAAACCGGAAACCTCTACAATAGGTGGTAAAAAACCATGGTTTCCGGTTTCGATCTTCCCTTAAGACAATCAACAAAAAAATGTACTTTGAGTAGTCGAACCAAAGTGCAACCTCAACTGGGGATGGTGCCCCCCAGTTAAAAGTTGGTCTAAAAGGTCCGTTAAGGATAGATATATCATGAATTATCATGATATATCTACCATAAACCCTATACTTTATGATGGGGCACCACCCAGCATGACCACTAGCAGCGTCCAATGGGGGTGTTTTTGTTGGGGGGTTTCACACACAACCCAAATGAGAGTTCTGCCCGTCCAATTTCGACCCTTAAATGGTCGTAGGGTATCAGGTTGTACCCCATAGCAGTAGATAGCTACCCTCTGGTAAACTAACATAGCTATTGAAAATCACCATCTTTAATCGGTAAATCAACTATAAATGGGCTATTTTCAATAGCTATGTTAAATTACCAGAGGGTAAGTTGTTTACTCCAACAACTGTTGGGCATGGCATGGCATGGCCACGTACACGTTTGCACCTCGTGGCCATTCAGATTTTGTTGACCAGATGGCCGGCAGGGAAACGGGGGACTGGAAAAACCAATCAGGGCCCTGGCACAATCTTTAGCTTGCACTGTTGTCTTTGCCTGTTTTCACATTCAAAATCATAAAAAACCAAGAATTAAAGGACCGGATAACCCCACAAGTCAACTTCTTCCTAAAATGAGCTTCAATGGTTTTAGCGGGGACTGGGAAGAAAGGAAAGACAAAGGAGGTGGTGAAAGATCGAGAAGGTAAAACGGTATGTATGTATGTATGTATGTACGTACGTACGTACGTACGTACGTATGTATGTATGTATGAGGGTACGTATGTATGAGAGTACGTATGTATGTATGTAGTTGTATGTGTGTGACAAAGGTGCGTGTGAAAGATGCTGCGTGTCAAAGATGAAGTTGACGATGATGACATAGAGGAACGGTACCTGGCCGCAGAAGTGTAGAACACGAATGTAGCTGGTTGTCAATGCAACTATGGAGGACAAGTACAGAGCGCATGCCTGTCAAGGCACGACACAGTCACAGGCATCTGCGCGCGCTTCTTCCCACATTGGGTCAAAGCTCTGGCTCCCGAGGTCAGAGACTGCTTGACTCATTGTCAGGCTGTGAGACACGCGCCTGTCCTCCGTCCAAGAAGTTCACTGGAAAGGTCCCTGCGGCAGTTGCAAAGACACAGAGGCTTCATGCGTGCGATCTTGTTACTACATGACAACTGCAATATCTCTCTCACGTCATGTCTGCGCTGCACAGCGTTGCTCAAGCGCAGTTGGGCCCTGCCTGTCTGCTCAAGCGCAGTTGGGCCCTGCCTGTCGTAGCGACCACGAGCAAGACCAGCACCTGGCCGCAAGTGTGTGTGTGTGGAACGACATGATGAAAGCCTGCATGCAAGAAAGAGAATCTGTCATGTCTGCGCTGCACAGCGTTGCTCAAGCGCAGTTGGGCCCTGCCTGTCGTAGCGACCACGAACAAGACCAGCACCTGGCCGCAAGTGTGTGTGTGTGGAATGCAGCAGGCCGAAAGAAGAAAGTACCTAAACATGCCAAAATCAAACATGCCGAAACACGCGGAAAGAAGAAACATGCCGGAAGATAAACATGCAGAAAATGGTAAACATGCAGAAAAGATATAGGTAGAAACAACATGCCAGAGCGACCATAAACAGGACATGCGTAAACAAGCGAAGAAGAACACATGTAGCGCAGTTGGGCTCTGCCTGTCACGAGCAAGACCAGCACCTGGCCACAAGTGTGTGTGTGTGCGAGGAATGCAGCAGGCCGAAAGAAGAAAGTACTTAAACATGCCAAAATCAAACATGCCGAAACACGCGGAAAGAAGAAACATGCCGGAAGATAAACATGCAGAAAATGGTAAAAACAACATGCCGGAGCGACCATCCAACATGCTGGAACATAACATACTAAACAAGCCAGTAGAACAAACGAGGCGAAGACGAAAACAGTGCCACGTGAAATCAATAGTAAAAACAACATGCCGGAGCGACCATAAACAGGACACGCGTAAACAAGCGAAGTAGAAAACAGGTTGGAAACAGCAGAAAACATGTCCGAAAATAAAACATGCCGGAGCGACCATCCAACATGCTGGAACATAACATACTAAGCAAGCCAGTAGAACAAACGAGGCGAAGACGAAAACAGTGCCACGTGAAATCAAGGTGGATATCACCAAATGCCACGCCTGCCACGCAAAGTCTCGCGGCATCATGGATATGCGATTGTGCCACGCCTGCCACATGATCTCAAGGTGGATGTCACCAAGTGCCACGCCTGCCACGCAGAAGTGGCGCGGCGTCACGGGCGTCACGGGCGCCTAAACCAAGACCAAGCGCGCCACCCAGTACCATAAGTGCCACGCCTGCCACGCAAAACGACGGTGGCTGTGAGTTCGTGCCACGCCTGCCACGTGATATCAAGGTGGATGTCACCAAGTGCCACGCCTGCCACGCAAAACGACCGTGGATGTGCGATTGTGCCACGCCTGCCACGTGAAATCAAGGGGGATGTCACCAAGTGCCACGCCTGCCACGCAGAAGTGGCACGGCGTCACGGGCGTCACGGGCGCCTAAACCAAGACCCACCCAGTACCATAAGTGCCACGCCTGCCACGCAAAACGACGGTGGCTGTGAGTTCGTGCCACGCCTGCCACGTGATATCAAGGTAGATGTCACCAAGTGCCACGCCTGCCACGCAAAACGACCGTGGATGTGCGATTGTGCCACGCCTGCCACGTGAAATCAAGGGGGATGTCACCAAGTGCCACGTCTGCCACGCAGAAGTGGCGCGGCGTCACGGGCGTCACGGGCGCCTAAATCAAGACCAAGCGCGCCACCCAGTACCATAAGTGCCACGCCTGCCACACAAAACGACGGTGGCTGTGAGTTCGTGCCACGCCTGCCACGTGATATCAAGGTGGATGTCACCAAGTGCCACGCCTGCCACGCAAAACGACCGTGTGAAATCAAGGGTGATGTCACCAAGTGCCACGCCTGCCACGCAGAAGTGGCGCGGCGTCACGGGCGTCACGGGCGCTTAAACCAAGACCAAGCGCGCCACCCAGTACCATAAGTGCCACGCCTGCCACGTAAAACGACGGTGGCTGTGAGTTCGTGCCACGCCTGTCACGTGATATCAAGGTGGATGTCACCAAGTGCCACGCCTGCCACGCAAAACGACCGTGGATGTGCGATTGTGCCACGCCTGCCACGTGAAATCAAGGGGGATGTCACCAAGTGCCACGCCTGCCACGCAGAAGTGGCGCGGCGTCACGGGCGTCACGGGCGTCACGGGCGCCTAAATCAAGACCAAGCGCGCCACACAGTACCATAAGTGCCACGCCTGCCACGCAAAACGACGGTGGCTGTGAGTTCGTGCCACGCCTGCCACGTGATATCAAGGTGGATGTCACCAAGTCACGCCTGCCACGCAAAACGACCGTGGATGTGCGATTGTGCCACGCCTGCCACGTGAAATCAAGGGGGATGTCACCAAGTGCCACGCCTGCCACGCAGAAGAGGCGCGGCGTCACGGGCATCACGGGCGCCTAAACCAAGACAAAGCGCGCCACCCAGTACCATAAGTGCCACGCCTGCCACGCAAAACGACGGTGGCTGTGAGTTCGTGCCACGCCTGCCGCGTGAGATCAAGGTGGATGTCACCAAGTGCCACGTGCCACGCAAAACGACCTGTTAAGTTTGTGTGTGTGTGAAGTTATTGTATGTTAAGTTTGTGTATGTAAAGTTATTGTATGTTAAGTTTGTGTGCGTTAAGTTTGTGTGTGTGAATTTATGTATGTTAAGTTTGTGTGTGTTAAGTTTGTGTGTGTGAAATTATTGTATGTTAAGTTTGTGTGTGTTAAGTTTGTGTGTGTGTGAAGTTATTGTATGTTAAGTCTGTGCGTGTTAAGTTTGTGTGTGTGTGAAGTTATTGTATGTTAAGTTTGTGTGTGTGTTAAGTTTGTGTGTGTGTGAAGTTATTGTATGTTAAGTTTGTGTATGTGAAGTTATTGTATGTTAAGTTTGTGCGTGTTAAGTTTGTGTGTGTGAAGTTATTGTATGCTAAATTTGTGTGTGTGTTAAGTTTGTGTGTGAAGTTATTGTATGTTAAGTTTGTGTATGTGGAGTTATTGTATGTTAAGTTTGTGCGTGTTAAGTTTGTGTGTGTTAATTTATTGTATGTTAAGTTTGCGTGTGTGTGTGTGTTAAGTTTGTGTGTGTGAAGTTATTGTATGTTAACTTTGTGTATGTGAAGTTATTGTATGTTAAGTTTGTGTGTGTTAAGTTTGTGTGTGAAGTTATTGTGTAAGGAGGCGGGAGGAGCGGGAGGAGGAGAAGGAGCCCGGGATACAGAATCAAAAAACAAGAACCCCACACAAAGTTGTGGGGAAGTAAAACAAAATTGTGTGTGACAAAGTTGTATGTGAAAGCTGGTGTGTGACAAAGAAAGATGGTGTCTGGTGTGTGTGTGTGACAAAGTTGTGTGTGAAAGATGGTGTGTGTGAAAGTTGCGTGTGACAAAGTTGTGTGTGAAAGATGGTGTGTGACAAAGCGGTGTGTGAAGGATGGTGCGTGAAAGATGGCCTGTGACGGTGTGTGAAAGATGGTGTGTGAAAGATGGTAAGTGACAAAGTTGGTGCGTGACAAATTTGTGTGAAAGATGGTGTGGTGAAAGATGGTGTGAGACAAAGTGTTGTGTGAAAGATGGTGTGTGAAAGATGGCCTGTGACGGTGTGTGAAAGATGGTGTGTGAAAGATGGTAAGTGGCAAAGTTGGTGCGTGACAAATTTGTGTGAAAGATGGTGTGGTGAAAGATGGTGTGAGGCAAAGTGTTGTGTGAAAGATGGTGTGTGAAAGATGGCCTGTGACGGTGTGTGAAAGATGGTGTGTGAAAGATGGTGTGTGACAAAGTTGGTGTGTGAAAGATGGTGTGTGACAAAGTTGGTGCGTGACAAAGTTGTGTGAAAGATGGTGTGTGACAAAGTTGGTGTGTGAAAGATGGTGTGGTGAGAGATGGTGTGTGAGAGATGGTGTGAGACAAAGCGGTGTATGAAAGATGGTGTGTGAAAAATGGTCTGTGACGGTGTGTCAAAGATGGTGTGTGACAAAGTGGTGTGAAAGATGGTGTGTCCAAGATGGTGTGTCAAAGATGATGTGTGAAAGATGGTGTGTGACAAAGTCGTGTGTGACAAAGATGGTATGTGACAAAACAAAGGTGGATGTCGCCAAGTGCCATGCCTGCCACGCAAAACGAAGGTGGATGTCAACAAGTGCCACGCCTGCCACGCAAAAGGACGGTAGATGTGAGATTGTGCCACGCCTGCCACGTGAAACAGCCGCGGCGTCACGGGCGCCTAAACCAAGGCCAAGCGCGCCAGCCAAAACGACGGTAGATGTCAGCGTGCCACGCCTGCCACGTGAAATCAAGGTGGATGTCACCAAGTGCCACGCCTGCCACGCAGAAGTGGCGCGGCGTCACGGGCGCCACGGGCGCCTAAACCAAGACCAAGCGCGCCACCCAGTGCCATCTGTACCACGCCTGCCACGCAAAACGACCGTGGATGTGCGATTGTGCCACGCCTGCCACGTGAAATCAAGGTGGATGTCACCAAGTGCCACGCCTGCCACGCAGAAGTGGCGCGGCGTCACAGGCGTCACGGGCGCCTAAACCAAGACCAAGCGCGCCACCCAGTGCCATCTGTACCACGCCTGCCACGCAAACGACCGTGGATGTGCGATTGTGCCACGCCTGCCACGTGAAATCAAGGTGGATGTCACCAAGTGCCACGCCTGCCACGCAGAAGTGGCGCGGCGTCACGGGCGTCACGGGCGCCTAAACCAAGACCAAGCGCGCCACCCAGTGCCATCTGTACCACGCCTGCCACGCAAAACCACGGTAGATGTCAGTTTGTGCCACGCCTGCCACGTGATATCAAGGTGGATGTCACCAAGTGCCACGCCGGCCACGCAGAAGTGGCGCGGCGTGACGGGCGTCACGGGCGCCTAAACCAAGACCAAGCGCGCCACCCAGTGCCATCTGTACCACGCCTGCCACGCAAAACGACCGTGGATGTGCGATTGTGCCACGCCTGCCACGTGAAATCAAGGTGGATGTCACCAAGTGCCACGCCTGCCACGCAGAAGTGGCGCGGCGTCACAGGCGTCACGGCGGCGCCTAAACCAGTCCAAGCGCGCCACCCAGTGCCATCTGTCCCACGCCTGCCACGCAAAACGACGGTAGATGTGAGGTTGTGCCACGCCTGCCACGTGAAATCAAGGCGGATGTCACCAAGTGCCACGCCTGCCACGCAGACGTGGCGCGGCGTCATGGGCGTCACGGGCGCCTAAACCAAGACCAAGCGCGCCACCCAGTGCCATCTGTACCACGCCTGCCACGCAAAACGACCGTGGATGTGCGATTGTGCCACGCCTGCCACGTGAAACGAAGGTGGATGTCACCAAGTGCCACGCATTATTATTTGTGAAGTTTGTGTGTGTGTGAAGTTAGCGTGAGATTATTGTATGTTAATTTTTATTGTATGTTTTTTTTTATTGTATGTTAAGTTTGTGTGTGTGTGAAATTATTGTATGTAAGTTAGTGTGAGATTATTGTATGTTAAATTATTGTGTGTTAAGTTTGTGTGTGTGTGAAAGTATTGTATGTAAGTTAGTGTGAGATTATTGTATGTTAAATTATTGTATATTAAGTTTGTGTGAGTGAAATTATTGTATGTTAAGTTTGTGTGTGTGTGAAGTTAATGTATGTTGAAGTTAGTATGAAATTATTGTATGTTAAGTTTGTGTGTGTGAAGTTAATGTGTGTGAAATTATTGTATGTTAAGTTTGTGTGTGTGAAGTTAATGTTTGTTAAGTTAATGTATGTTAAGTTTGTGTGTGTGAAGTTAATGTATGTTAAGTTGATGTATGTTAAGTTTGTGTGTGTGAAGTTAGTGTGAAATTATTGTATGTTAAGTTTGTGTGTGTGAAGTTATTGTATGTTAAGTTTGTGTGTGTGAAGTTATTGTATGTTAAGTTTGTGTCTGTGAAATTATTGTTGTTGTATGTGTGAGGGAGGTGTGAGGGAGGCGGCGGGAGGAGAAGGCGTGCCGGAGAAGGAGCCCGGGATACAGAATCAAAAACAAGAACCCCACACAAAGTTGTGGGGAAAAAACAAGTGCTTAAATCACCTACCATTCACCAGCTTCAAATACCCTGAGTAAGCTGGCGCAGTAGTAGCCCCAATTCAATCATCCCCAAATGGTCGACGTACCTTTAGGGTGACCATTGACCCTTGGATTTTCTCGGCCTTTGGCATCTTGGGTGACCAGATTGTCGAAGAGTTTGTCAATATCAATCAATTGCATTCCTTCATACCTTGCCGCTGGCATCGCTGTGGCCCGGAAATGGAGTACTTGGTGGTGAAAACTGCAGTTGGTTATGCGAAAATTGGGATTATATGGGGAATTCTTAAAATGGGGGGATCCCCAAAGCCATGGGTTTCAATACTAAAATAGCCTAATTTAAGATGATTTGGGGGTACCCATATTTTAGGAAACCCCCATACGGAATTTAGGAGGATTTAAAGTTAGTAAGTAGCTTATAACCCCGGTTATAATTAGGAAAAGTAGGGGCAATGTCCACTTGTGAGTGGGGTGAACTAACCCACTTGCTCACTGGGGTAAACCAGCAAGTATACACCAAAAAGAACGCAATTTTCAAATGATGATAAAGCATTGGATGTGGAATTGACAATCGTTTGACTAAAACACATGTGAAATGTTTTCATATTTACTTGGTGGCTCATCCCACTTAGTAAGTGGGTTATAACCCCAGTTATAAGTGGATTAACCCTACTTATCCCATTTATAACTGGGGTGAACTAACCCACTTACTAAGTGGGATGAGCCACCAAGTATATATCACGAAAACATAGGTCAAAACATTGCTTTTTTCTGGGTTATGGTCATCCCACTCATCTGGCATAAACACCTATGTCCTTCATAGCTTGGCCCAAAAAAGTGTCGAGGAACAAGACACGTGAGCTCGAAGCCAGGATCAAAAAGGCCAAAAAACGCGGAAGACAGCAGTGTTCAAAATCCCTCTATCATTCCATTTAATTAATCCTGGTTGGCTAAGAACGGGATTTCCCGTTCTTGGGGAAATCCCGTTCTTGGACAATTATAATCCCCGATATATAAAGGGTAGTATAATCCCTCATAATCATCAACCAACAGGGGTTGTGAACACTGCTCACTTGGATAACCCAAGGGTAGATGCGGCGGACAAGAGAAATGGTCGCCCAGCCAACTCCGACAAAAGACATAGACAGGTAGAAGTCCTGGAGCCAAAACAAGACCCCGTAGCAACAGCAAAAACAAGTCCGTTTCACTGTGCCTGTTTCTGTTGTGTGGAACTATGGTATCTAGGACAACATCAAAAAACACTTAAGGATTGTGATCGAACTCCACCATGATTTCCTACCACTTGCAATATGTTCTGGTATAAGGATTTTCTTTGTTGTTTCTTTCGTTTTCATTTCGTCAGATTTTCGTCAGACTTTTCGTCGGGTGCTTTGTGGCAGAACGTTTTGCCACAAGATTTTGCCACAAATTCTTTCGTCAGAATTTCGTTAGGATTTCGTCAGAACTTGAATTGAAGCAACGAAATCTTTGACGAAATTTTGACGATTTTTTTTTTGTGGCAAAATGTTGTGGCAAAACGTTTTGCCACAACATTTTGCCACAAAAAAAAATCGTCAAAATTTCGTCAAACAATTCGTTCAAATTTCGTCAAACTTGAGTTGAAGTAACGAAATCTTTGACGAAATTTCAACGAAATTCTCACGATCATTTTTTGTGGCAAAAGGTGTGGCAAAATGGATTGCCACAAGGATTGCCACGAAATCTTCAACGAAAGCTTTAACGAACTCTCAACGACCGACTGACGTTATACCATTCCTATTGCAAATCATGAGCAGCACCAACACCAACTTAAGGATATTTGTGTGAGGTCATTTTTGTATGAACCTTATATGTGTATTTATACATACATGTGTTGTTATTATTGTATGAACAGGATTCCAAACATAGTACGCTTTAGAATATACTTGGGATGTTTTTTTGGAACAGTGGATAAAATTTGGCAACAAAAGACAAAAATTCACCACAAACAACAGAGAGTTTGCTGTCTTAGCCCAAAAAAACATATCGTCAGCCAGGAGCAAATGAAAACCAACCAGCAGGACATCATCCATTTTTCATGGAATACGTGTTTTCACCGCAATTTGTCCAAACGAATTGAATACTGTATCGACGTATACCGGATACCAATACCAATAGAGTTCGGCTCCAGAATCTCCGACACTTCCAAAGGTTTCCCATATCTCCAATGTGTATCAACCATGTTTGGCATGGTAATTACATGAGATACCCTTTGGGAAACAAACATATTTATTGAAAATGGCCCATTTATAGTGGATTTACCCATTAAGAATGGTGATTTTCCATAGCTATGTTAGTTTACCAGAGGGTACATGAGATATCATGGGATGAATGGTGGCCGGGTATGGTCATTGAATGGACACCCAAGTTTGATCCGTACCCGTGCCATGGTTCAAAATTGGACCATCATGTGCCATGAAGTCAAATCCAAATATATGTGCCATCCATGAAAAAATCAAATCCAAATGGATGTAAACATACAAAAAGCTATGGAAAATCATCATTTTTTAATGGGTAAATCCACTATTTCTATGGTCATTTTCAATAGCTATGTAAGAAATTACCAGAGGGTAAGATCTAGCGAATGCTCCATTATCTCCCTTGTACTACCATTTAGATGTTTGTGGCTTTGTTTAAGGGCCCGAAATTTTCTAAAACCTGCACATGTCCGCCATCGAAGATCTCGCAAAACCGGCGCCCAAGTTGTGGTGGCTTGCTTTGAGTCCCAAACAACAACATACATCAACATAGCAGTAATGGATGCGAAATCCCGCACCAGATGATTAACATAATAAATATACATATATATATATATATGATATATGGGTAAATTATCATATTTCACTAACTTGAAATAAGGCTATCTTGGGGATGATTCCCATTATTAACCATGATGAACCAGGGCTCGGGAGAACAGGCTTCGGTCGTCACCTGAAACATCTGAAGAATGGTCCCGGTGTTCCTTAAAGAATCCCAAGTGGCTAATGGCTGTTTCTGGCCAGAATTTGGCCAGGTCAAATCTAGGGGATATCGCCTTGGCAATGATGGTTTGATTGATCTACCCTCTGGCAATTAGTGGTTGATGATTACTATTGATGATCTGGCAATTATTAGTGGTATACTGGTATTGATGATCCGTGATATTTAATGACTGGTTTTGTGATATGGTAGTGGAAAATTGGTGGACATCATTAGTGGTTGATGATTAGTTAATAAGTGGATTATAATAAGTGAATTAGATCCCAGTGATAAGTGGATAAACCCTAAATAAATCCCACTTATAACCGGGATATACCCTCTGGTTATGTCAAACAGTTTGCTATTGAAAATGGTGATTTAGTTCGTGGATTTACCCATTGAAAATGGTGGATCGTTCCATAGTTATGTGTATGTTTACCAGAGGGTACATTCAACAAATGAGCAGTGTGAAATAAATCCCTCTGTCAGTCCATTTAATCTTGGCTGTTTAAGAACGGGATTTCCCGTTCTTGGACAATTATAATCCCCGATATATAAAGGGTAGCATAATTCCCGAACTAATCATCAACCAACAGAAGTTTTGAACACTGCTCAAACGAAAAACCATGGGTGTTCAATTGTGATACTCCGAAATACTCCGAAATAAGCAGACTGAACCTATAAAATATATATTCTATTATCGTGCGGTTTCCCCATATATACGTTGATTTATGGTGACGTCGGCGAGATTGCAACTACCCCAGAAATCTGTAGAAATCCTAGAATCTTAAAAGTCTAACCGTCTAACCATAATACATGCCACAATAAAAAGTCTGTCCCCATATACCATCAATCTTAAAAAGTCTGTCCCCATAACTGCTTTACGGCTCAACATCCCGAAACACATAACGTCAACCGTGGATTAATAAACCCCTATGCTGTTTGATTGGGAGGGTACCATTTAAGTATTAGATGAAATGACTATTGGAGGAGTACCGGAGTACCCCCCTAATGAAAATAAACCATGGTTTAGCAAAATCCGGGGTTGACATTATAGCTGGTTGGTGGTTTCATTTTTTTTTCATTTTCCATAATATATGGGATAATCCTTCCCATTGACTTTCATATTTTTCAAGATGGTTAAAAAGATCATCTCAGGTCGGGAAAAAAAACCAGCCAAGGTCATCTCTGTGCATCCGAAGTACTTCACTGTGCACTTCTTCTCTGCTGTCACCTTATATCCAGAATCCTTGGCGACAATCGATGCCACAGAAATGCAAAAGAACATGACCTTATCAATTGTGGTATAGCGACCAATCTGCTAAAATTGATCTCTAGGTAGTAAGATAAGGGCAAAACCATATAATCCCCAAAATATTCAAGCCAACATATTTGATTGTAACATATTATAACCATTATAACTCATCCTATGCCATACTAATCGGTCTATAGAAAAAACACATAAAACTGACATGATACAGTATCCGGTGATATATCCGTTATACATCCGTTCTATGTATATGTATAAAACTGGTTGGTGGTTTCAACCCCCCTGAAAAATATTAGTCAGTTGGAATGATTATTCCCAATATATGGAAAGTCATAAAAAATGTTCCAAACCACCAACCAGCTATAGTGCTAGTAGACCTCTGCGCCGACATAACCCAAATGTGTTAGGGAAAACCAAAAAAATGGATGGCACATGGCTAATGAAGGGCTACCCTACCCGAGTGAGTTCGCCAATGGTATCTCATCTGGTGTCATTTTGGATTGTCATCCTATTTGGGGATGATAAACAAAAAAGTTGAAAGGATCTTGTGTGAACTATATGACATGTTCCTGCATATGAATATGTTGGGCAAGAAACAGCATGTGTAAGTTCATATTCGGCTCATTTTGATTGAAACCATTACTGACAGTTAGGCTGCTTTTGGTGCATGATAGATGAACTGCATACCCCTTAAACAAGTTCATCTTGAGCAATATATTTCTATGATTTTCTATATGCATATGGTATACTTAGATTCCATGAAATAGAAAATAGTAATATATAACAAAGTATACTGTGAAATAGGTTTCTATAATTTTCATTAATTTTCTATAAGTTTCTGTATGTATATGGTATACTGTTCTATATTTTCTATATGTGAAATAGTTCTTCCACTTATGCATTGAAGGTTTTCACCTTCAAACGTCGCCGGCCGGTCCGGGAAAGCCATAATTTTTTGCACCTCCTTTTGGCCTCGAGGTGCTGATCGTATTTTAAGTACATTCCACCATATCCCCATTATATCATCTGGTTGGTGGTTGACGTACCTACCATTGGTTGGTAATATACTGTTAATATATGGTTCATGATGATGGTTATTATATGGTTAATGATGGTTATTAATAATCTGGTTGGTGGTTGCTGCTAACCTCTCTGAAAAATGATGGACTGAAAGCCAGTTGGGATGATTATTCCATTCCCAACTGAATGGAAAAAAAATATGTTCCAAACCACCAATCAGTCATATTATCGTATATTCCAGTAAATTAACATAGACCCTGCCAGACAGGGGTTCAAAGACTAGTTTCCACTCAAAATTGTGTGTTTTCAGGGTCAACTTGTTAATTTACCAGAGGGTACTTGGTGGCTCATCCCGCTTAGTAAGTGGGTTATAACCCCAGTTATAAATGGGATAAGTAGGGTTAATCCACTTATAACTGGGGTTATAACCCACTTACTAAGTGGGATGAGCCACCAAGTATATTCCAATAATATCCAAATAATTACAGGACTTACGATAGGTTGATTTTCAGCACGATCCGTGGGATGGTCCTCCAGATAGTGGACTCGAGATAGAGGAGGTTTATCCAGAAATTTTCCCCTGATGGTTATACTGTGGATGGGCCAGCGAAATCCTAAGAATCACCAGTTTGGGATGGTTGAAACATGTTGAAACCCTGTAAATCGTGGGATGTAGTAACCATCTATCAACTGGTGATTCGGATTTCGCTGGCCCATCCACTGTAGTGATAATTATGACATAGTGAAAATGAAAGTGATGATAAAATTACTATTGGAAATCATGGGGATCTACAGGAAACCCATGGTTTTTTTACCATTAAATATGGGGGTTTCCTGTAAAAAATCCATATCTCTCAACATATCTCCCATCAACTGGTGCAGGGCACTGCATTGCTCAACTCAGGAAACTAAGTAACTAAGCCCAGAAAAACTACATAAGCAGTATCCAAATGAAACCACTTAAAATCAACGATGATGAAATCATAGGTCATTGAGCATCCATTCAATCAGAAAATTGATTCAATCTGACCTGCTGTTTGGTAATTTTCTGGTCTTGACCGTTTTTTTCAACCATATTCTACCAGATTCACAGCCTATCTTACTTCCAGGATCCCACGAATAGTAAGTGCTTCGGCTTCCAAAAAATAGGTGTAAGCCACGAATCCAAATGGGATAAGCCACGAATCGGATGATCCAAGTATTGAAAGATCCATTAAACAAATCCTATATAGAATTCTGCTGCTGACATCCTCTTTGATATGCTTGATTTATGTTGTTTAATGTTATATAATCCATTTATACCCTCCTGTAAACTAACAGTTTGCTATTGAACATGGCCTATTTATAGTTGATTTACACCTCTTCAAAATGGTGATTTTAACCAGAGTTTTTTGTAAAAAAGTGACTGCCAGATGTTAAACCTCCACTAATCACCATTAGATCCCACTAAACCACCATTTAATCCCATTAAATCCCCATTAGATCCCACTAAACCACCATTTAATCCCATTAAATCCCCATTAGATCCCACTAAACCACCATTTAATCCCATTAAATCACCATTAGATCCCACTAAATCACAATTTAATCCCATTAAATCCCCATTAGATCCCACTAAACCACCATTTAATCCCATTAAATCACCATTAGATCCCATTAAATCCCCATTAGATCCCACTAAACCACCATTTAATCCCATTAAATCCCCATTAGATCCCATTAAATCACCATTTAATCCTATTAAATCCCCATTAGATCCCACTAAACCACCATTTAATCCCATTAAATCCCCATTAGATCCCAATAAATCACAATTTAATCCCATTAAATCCCCATTAGATCCCACTAAACCACCATTTAATCCCATGAAATCTCATTAGATCCCACTAAATCACCATTTAATCCCATTAAATCCCCATTAGATCCCACTAAACCACCATTTAATCCCATTAAATCACCATTAGATCCCACTAAACCACCATTTAATCCCATTAAATCCCCATTAGATCCCACTAAATCACCATTTAATCCCATTAAATCCCCATTAGATCCCACTAAACCACCATTTAATCCCATTAAATCACCATTAGATCCCACTAAACCACCATTTAATCCCATTAAATCCCCATTAGATCCCATTAAATCACCATTTAATCCCATTAAATCCCCATTAGATCCCATTAAATCACCAGTTTACCAGAGACGAATTGGGATGATCTGCCTCGGCGCACCAAGCATCCATGGCTCCGGCCTTCTTTGGCCAATCCTTGTCCTTCCCCGAGCCCATGGTCCTGCACATCTGCAGCTGTGGAGATTTTCCTGGGGATTTTTGTGATGGGGATATGATGGGGATACAATGTGGGGCCCCCCAGTTATAAGTTGGTTTATAAATCCCATTAACTATAGTTATAAGTACCATAAACCATAGTTATTGGAGTTATAAACCAACTTAGCTATCTAGGGGGCCCCACATTGTAGAATTTTATGAGTTTTATGAACAGTTCTAGTGCGATGTAGACTGAGAACATCATATTTGGTGTCTGAAAAATCTGGATAGTTTCCACTCCTTTTAGATATTTACTGAAGATTGAAGGTTTACACAAAAATCGTTCCAGACTATATAAGCCCAAAAACATATACCTCAACCATACGACAAATGTTTCACATATTATATATATACATAGACTTCTGAAAAAGGTCAAAATGCATGTCGGGCAAAACCATACTCAGAAGGAAAACTGGTTGGTCAGTTTATGTCCTTGAAAACACAAATCATGGAGATAATCATCATGAAGATCATCATCATCATCCTCCTCCTCATCCTCATCGTCCTCATCGTCCTCATCGTCCTCATCTCGTTCCTCATCTGGTTGGTGGTTGACCTACCCCTCTGAAAAATGATGGACTTCGTCAGTTGGGAGTATGAAATTCCCAACTGAATGGAAAGTCATGGAAAAATTCCATGGTTCCAGTCAGCACCAACCAGTCATCGTCCTTATCCCAAATATGTTGTTTTTGAAAGCAACACCGGAAAATCTCATCCACGTCTTGTCCGTTCCATGGTTCCGGGAGTTTCCAGGCTCTGGTGATGTCAAAATAGCGAAAATGGCCATTGAAATCGTTGATTGACCCATGAAAAATGGTGATTTTCCATACTTATGTGACAGTTTACTAGAGGGTAGCTACTGAAAATGGCTATTTGTTGATATACCTCTCAAAAAAATCTGATTTTCCATAGCAAACTCTTAGTTTACCAGAGGCTAGCCATGTTTGATGACACAGGGCGTAATCGGATGGCGGTCCAAGTGACCAGTCTTGCATACCCTTCGCCAAAAAAAATAGCAGTTTGTCGTTCTTCTCATTAACAAAAATACCAATCAATCATTGACCGGTTGTGTGTAGATTTGTTGGTTACCTTGCAGAAAATTATCATAAATGTGGAAACAACAAAAACAAACATGTGTGCATATCCATTTCGGGACAGAAAAACCATAGGCTCTGCTGTCTTCTCTTTTTCTATGTTTACCCCAGGGTGAAAGGCTTGGCACATTGGCTACTGATATGGGCTTAAATAACTTGAATTCTGAAACCAATCAAAATATGTTCGGAGCCCAAGAATTACATAGTATGATATGATAGGATATGATGTGATATGACATAATGAACTATTACACAGTACAATACAAAATAATCGAAAATCAATATACTGAAAATAATGAAATATAATATACTGAAAATCAGTACAGTATAAAATGATACATAAACCTACAATATGAAGCAAGATAATGAAAACTAATACAAAATTCCAATGTAGTATAATCTAATGAAATACAATAGAACAGAATAGAAGACAATATAATATGATATAGCATACCAAGATATAACGTGATTAAAAAAACATAGCGTAGTACAATAACATGTTGGTGGTTTCATCCCCCCAGAAAAATATGACTTCGTCAGATTGGATCATCATCCCAACTACTGGTTGGGCAAAAAAAAAAATCATGTTCCAAAGCACCAAGCAGTATATAGATATACATACTCATATTTCATAATCATATAGATAGATAGATAGATAGATAGATGGATAGATCGATAGATAGATAGATAGGTAGATAGATAGATAGATATCGTATTATAGATATATCTATATCTTTTATACATACTATATTAATCATATTATATATATATGTAGTCATCACAGATATATTTTATATGACTACATCCTTTTCATAGCTTCAACACCAAGATTTTTCCATCTCAATGGATGGAACATCGACAGGACGTCCCATAGATGTTCCCTTAGACCAATCCCTTGAAAACTGGTTGGTCGTATACCTACCCCTCTGAAAAATGATGGACGAATCGTCAGTTGGGAGTATGAATTCCCAATATGATGGGAAAAATATCCTGTAAATGTTCCCGAAAAAACCAATCCATTGAGAAAAATATCCTTCTAAATCATGGTTTATGGATGTTTATGGCTGATGTTTGTGGATGTTTAATACATGAAGTACATGAAGTACTGCACTGCCCCTGGCGGCCGGCATTCGGTCTTCCAGGAGCCCTCTTGGGCGATTCTGCACAAGACCTTTTTGCCTCGGGATCCATGGGGATGGTGGCTAACAATATCTTTAGTGACTAACCATGGTGGATATAACTGATAAACATGATATAACTGATATAAATGATATAACTATGATAGATATCTTATTATAGATATATATATATATAACTAACCATGGTTATTGGTGGATATAACATGATATAACTGATAAATGGGTTAATAAATGGTAAATAAATGGTTATGCCTTCGGTAAATTAAAAGTTGATGATTACCCTCTGGTAATTGACATAGCTATTGAAAATTGCCGATTATATCTTATTTACCTATTCAAAATGGGGATCTTTCCATAGCTATGGTAGTTTACCAGAGGGTATGGCCAAAGTAAGCAACAATATCAGGGATGCTGTCATATACGCTCTGATAAATTACCCTCTGTTAAACGTTTACATAACTATGGAAAATCACCATGCTATCAATGGGTAAAGCCACTATAAATCAACATTTTCAATAGCAAACTGTTAAATTATCAGAGGGTAACAGTTTGACGTTGCATCTAATCTTCCAGTCGCCTGAATGCCAGTGTCGATCTGTCGATTTCCTGCAGGGTATATGACAAGATTTCTTCTGGATATATAGGTGATTTAAGCAACAAAAACTGTCGGTTGGAATATGATGGTTATTGAATATAATAATGATCGTAGGAAACAGAATCTTAGATTGGATATTTATGGTGGAATAAATATATATATATATCCAGGAAACAGAATCTTAGATTGGATTATGGTTCCAATAACTGTCGGATTTATGGTGGACATACTTATCATATTACGCGGTGTCCGAAGTCACCAAAAAAAACAAACCGTCGTGGATGACCATGGGACTTGGGGATCTCCCATAACTTCAGAAACCCCCAGTGATGGATTACAGGATGGGGCCCCAGTGCCCCAGTGATGTGAACGTTGGTTGAGAAAAACCATGATAATCCCCATGAACCAACACTCGTGAAATATCTACCATAAACCATAGTTACATCAACCACTTATAAACCAACTGAACGCTATCTTGGGGGCCCCATCTTGGATATATATATATATATCTATGTATATATATATATATATGTAGATATATCTGGTTGGTGGTTTCAACCCCTCTGAAAAATATTAGTCAATGGGAAGGATTATCCCATATATTGTGGAAAATATAAAATGTTTGAAACCACCAACCAGGTATATATATATACATATACATACGATCCAGCCCTGCCAGTCCCCCCTGAAAGGGTATGGGTCTACAGGTCTAGGGGTCGTGCTGATCCCCATATAGGTAGGTACCGGTGATCTCCCCCTTTTGTGGGGTAGGTACGTAAGTAAAAGGATAGATAGATTAGATTAGATTTAGATATAACCTCTTGTTATTTAACATAGCCATGGAAAATCACCATTTTTAATTGGCAAACCATCTATAAATGGGCTATTTTCCACGGCTATGTTAAATAACCAGAGGGTATATATATACACACATGATTACATGTACAGTAGGTATACAAGTGGGTATATGTAGTGGGGATTCTCTCTGACTCCCCCCTCCCCCCGCTCCCTGTGGGTGGGTGCGGTCCGGTGTGTGAGGGCTATATTGACACAAGATAGTATAGGATACTAGGTATGTGTAGGTATATACATATAAATATCAAATATGCAAAAAAAAATCATATGAAAGTACATATATAAGATAGGTAGTAGAAATATAGGATAGAATATAGGTAGCATATATAGGTAGCAAATATAGGTAGCATATAGATAGTATATAGATAGTATATAGATCCTATAATTAGATAGCCTCTAGATACTATTTAGATAGTATATAGGTTTTATGTAGATAGCGCATAGATAGTAAATATATAGCATGTAGATAGTATATAGGTAGTATACTGGCATAAGATATAGCAAGATGGTTTATCAAGGGTATATAAGTTAATAAGGGATTATATATATATATATGTAGGAACAGGTCGTAGGTAAGGAGTTTGGGAGTTTCGTGGGCGGGAGACGGGATCACATATATATATATGGATTCTATTTGGCTTATATATGTGGATTATATGAACGGATTACACATATATATAATATTAAATGGATTATCACATAAAAATTGAAATATAAATATATAAACTATACATATATATATATATCTATATACCCTCTGGTAAACTAACATAGCTATTGAAAATTGCCATTTATAGTGGATTTACCCATGAAAAAAAAGTGATCTTCCATAGCTATGTTAGTTTACTAGAGGGTATATACTATATCCCCATGTTGTTTCTGGGGTCAACGCCCCGAGGCGGGCGTGGTTTTTTCCACGTTTGTGCTCTTTGGCAGTATACGTGTTTAACGCTCTTGCCGACTGTAAGATGACGCTACCGAAGACACGTTGCCCAACTTTGTTGCTGACGTCTTGCTACCTTGACTGGGAGGGGGGGTGGGGGGGGATGATAACGTTCCTTTCGACTGTAAGATAACGCTACCGAAGACACGTTGCCCAACTTTGTTGCTGACGTCTTGCTACCTTGACCGGGAGGGGGGTGGGGGGGTGGGGTGGGGATGATAACGTTCCTTTCGACTGTAAGATGACGCTACCGAAGACACGTTGCCCAACTTTGCTAGGTTCATTTACAACATACATTTATCAAAACGCGTGTTTTTATATACATGTATGTTTACATGTTTATATATATATATATGTGTGTGTAAAGGGTATTTAAAATATCTATGTATTCATGTCTCAAGCAGATGTTGCGGAATTGCAAAAGTTTTTTTTGGCATTTTGACATTCTTGCAGCAAACGTCAAAACATCATAGATCACAAGCATAAAATACTGCAAATTACAGTGTAAAAAGGTGATTTTTGATTCAATCACCAAGTACACAATTGTAGAAAACCCACACCCGCCTCAAGGCGGTGTTCCCTTTTGTTTCTCTATAAATGATGTTCAATCCCCATGCGAAATCATCATGCCCAGTTTTGAAGCTCGGGGTAGGTAGGGTTAGTCCAGTTATTTCGGCCTACCTACTGGGGTGAAGTACCAAGTATCTAAGGTTCGCTATACTCAACCTATAACCTACTGATATGATAATATATATATATAGAAAAATATATAGATATTATATAGATATTATGTAGATATCATATAGATATTATGTAGATATTATATATATATATATATATTATAGATATTATATAGATATTATATAGATATTATATAGATATAGTGTATATATAATATAATATAATAATATATATATACATACCTTCTCAGCTCCAGTATCATTATCTTGAAGTCCATCAATGTGATTTAATATACACAGTGGTGCCCCAGTTTGCAAACGCGAAGTTCTTTTTGTTGCGTTACCAACGAACTGGCTTTGTGGTACATCTCTCGAAGTACTTCGTTTTTGGGTAACCAACAAACATCACTGTTGGGCATTACTCTGGTTGTATGGGAAAATCATAGGAAAACCATAGGAAAATGGTGGTTTTACCCTCTGCTAAACTAACATAACTATGGACAATCACCATTTTTAATGGGATTCAATGGGATTTCATGGTGATTTAATGGGATCTAATGGTGATTAATGGAGGTTTAACCTCTGGTAAACTGTTACATAACTATGGACAATCACCATTTTATAGCTGGGTAAATCCACGAACTAAATGGGCAATTTTCAATAGCTATGTTTGTATGTTTACCAGGCCGGGTAATCTGATGAAGCCCAGCTTTACCGTGGGATCCAAGCATTCATGACCATTCATAACCGTCATAACCAGCAGTGAAAACCCCTGGTTTGGTCTATGGCACAAATTTCCCAAACTTTTGACCAGATGATGGGATGACTCATCCAGTGAGGCAAAATGAATTCCGATCAAAAATTTTGGTGGGTTGTAAGATATCCCCAGGAAACATCCCCATTGAAACATCCCATGAATGCCTACTCTCTGGTAAACTAACATAGCTATGGAAAATGACCCATTTATTAATTTATAGGTGATTTACCTATTAAAAGTGATGATTTCCATAGTTATGTTTGTTTACCAGAGGGTACATTCCGTCCATTTGCCAGTACATCCCCAGGAAGCGGCCCATGAAATATCCACACTGAATAAAAAATCCATGACATACTGCTTGGTTGATAGCGATTCCCACAATGGATCATCAACCAGGGCTAGATCGGCAGATCGCAGAAAAAACAAATGGTTGTAACCCACATTTTCCCAACGAACTCTGGAACTGCACCCCATCTCAATGGGAGATCTCCAGGATCCTAAAATGGAGCTACTGTACCATTCACTAATAGACTAAGCCATAGAAATTGGGGGTGCATCACCTTACATAGCACTGAAAAATAGGCCTTATATGGGTTTGTCTGAAAATAGGCTACTCCTAAATCATTCATTTTAACTGGATTGTCCCTTATAAACTATCCAGCTATCGTGGATATCCCCATATGGTAGGGACCTGCAATAAATCGGCTGAACCTTGCTGAACGAGCAGCATTTGGGTTGGGCAAGATCCCTGGGCCGGTGTTGGAAAGTGGTGTGAAAAAAACAGCAAAAAAAAGATGTAACTAGTCAAAATATAATCCATTTAAGATAGCTAAGTTGGTTTGTAATTCCAATAAGTGGGATTGATGTTTATAATCAATTTAAGTGAGCTACGTCGGTATATATGTTTATCCAACAACACTGGGTTCTGTTAGATATGTTTATACGTCAAAGTGCGCAGTTCAGCATCAGCATCATCCATTTCATAGTTTTCAAGCCACAAAGTTTGCGATATCACCTGATATACAGGCTAAACATACAAAAAACAATGGAAAATCACCATTTTATAGCTTTTTTCATCCAGCAAACTGTTACTGGTTGGTGGTATGCCTACCCCTCTGAAAAAAGTCAGTTGGGATGATGACATTCCCAACTGAATGGAAAAAGAAGTTTTTCATGTTCCAAACCACCAACCAGACCAGCCAGTATAAAATTCATGTTACCCTCTGGTAATTTAACATCACCAGTGGAAAATCACCATTGATAGTGAATTCTCCCATGAAAATATGGTGATTTTCCATAGTTATGTAAACGTTTACTGGTTGGTGGTTTGAACCCCTCTGAAAAATATGAGTTCGTCAGTTGGGATGATGACATTCCCAATATATGGAAAAAAACCATTAAAATCCATTAAAATCCATTAAACCACTATAATCCATTAATCCCAAGTGTACACTAACGTTAGGGAAAATAAAAGCCATGTTCCAAACCACCAACCAGTTTACCGTTGACCGGGGATCCCCAGGGCGTCCAAAAACAGCGCCTGAGTCGTTGCGTCATGGTCTTGATGGGGTCGTCTTTGTCGCCACAAGGAATGGGTGCAGGTCGTGGCTTCTGCGAGGACCAAGTGAATCAGAGATGAAAATATCTCAGATGTCTTGAAAATAGTGTGATCAACATATGATTATCATGAAAATCATGAAATTGTTCAAGTTATATGATCTCAGATGTCTTGTGATCATCATGAAAATCATGAAAAAGTGTGAGAAACACACATATATATATATATAATCATGAAAATGACCATACGTAGTGATAAATCATGAATATCTCAAGAAGATTTAAATAATATCTATGATACATGGAGGCTTCCTAAGTCATGGGAGGAGCCCAAAATCATCCAAGTCATTGGTTCAAGCTGGTTCAAGCTGGTTCAGACTATGGCTCAACGTCAAGCCAGTCTACAGAGGCACGAAGTCGAAGTGTCCTTTAACAAATTCAATGCTGAGATAAGCTGGTAGAGATAAGCTGATAGAGGGAAGTTGGGGCAGGGAAGTTTGATAGAGATGAGTTGCTAGAGTTAATTAACAGTTACCCTATGGTTATTTAACACAGCCATGGCAAATCACCGTTTTAATAGGTACATCAAAATAAATGGCTCATTTTCCATAGCTATGCTAAATAATCAGAGGGTAATACAAATAAGTTGATGCACATAAATTTCATAGAGAGAAGTTGATAGCATCATCCCTGAAGCCATTTGGCTCCCGTGGATTTTCGCAGTAAACAAACATAGATTTGGAAAACCAATTAGTGGCTTCTCCACATCTATGTTAGTGGAAACAGGAAGGTCATATTTTGGGAACCTTGGATCAGGAAAAGTTGGTTGCTTTTTTTGGTTGCTTATGGTTGCTTGAAAAGCAGGAATGAACAGTCCTCCAGTCCGAAAATCATCTGTGAACCTACCATTCTTCGGTCAAACACACATCTTGCATGGCTCAATCTCACATTCCATTTTGATGCTAGTTGATATCACCATTTACAACTAAACTCAAAATAAAACATCAACCATTTCGCTGGTTCCGTGTTTTTTTTTCACCAAATCACCCAAGGTGGTGCCCACCCCGAGTTGCACATGGATTTAAAAAACACCCATTAAGTACAGATATATCAGATATATCCCCTATATTCCCCTATAAACAATAGTTGGAGCACATAGCCCTGGACGTAGTTCTTCCGCATCAGAGCGCAGGTCCTCCAAAAAGAGCAGCGCATCTAAAAACACTGGGAGTTGACCATGAGAAATGGTGAATTTCACCATCAAGTCATAGAGGGGTTCCTGTAGTTCCTGTCGAATTTCTGGGGCCTGATATCTCAGATAGCCTTTGAAACAACTCTAGTTGTCTATTGTCAGTAGATACCACAAAGTTGATTCGTGAACTTCCATTCTGATCCAAGTTGAGTTGAAGCCGCTTACTATTAATTGGTAGGGTTACCACCAAAATAGATAAACAATTGTAGTACCCTCTGGTGAACTAACATAGCAATGGAAAATCACCATTTTTAATGGGAAAATCCACTATAAATGGCCATTTTCCATTGCTATGTTAGTTCACCAGAGGGTACATTGCTCTTAAAATTGGTATCCCGCCAATTCTGACAAACTGGAAGTCCATGAATCATGGGTTGACATTACGACATTACCCAAGAAAAGGAGACCAACGGACTATCCAATTAAAGCATGCCCTATAGCAACAACAGGGTTGCACCCAACACCCGAGATAGAGGATGGGTAAAATGAGTAAATAAAGAGGTCAAGTCTCACATGTTCCCCCTTGTGGCTATCATGTCAACATGGTAAGTGGGTCGGAGCAAGCCTTGTTAACCCATGATATCCCAAGCTAAATCCACAATTTATCCCCATGTTCCCTAATTAGATGAATCCCTGTGTTCGTTGTTCATTGGCCTTTTTCGTGGCTGGGCTGCCCATATATATATATATCTATCCGAAGAAGAGAAAACCAATAGTTCCGTGTCCAGCAGAAATTCATGTATCGACCCAGTCAGAGCGAGAACTATGTGAAAATCTAACACAAGCAGCAGCAGCCGCGGTGGTTTTCCGTTGTTCCCCACCTGCCAAGTGAGGGTCTCCAGATTTTAACAAAACATCCCGGACACACACGGACACACGTGGACAGACATGGACAGCCAGCATCCTCGCCAGCATGTCATCGGCAGCTTGTTTGCCAGCCTCCTCTACACAGCAACTCTATCGCAAGCTCGTCAGCTCTCCGGGCCCCACCGGACCCGAAAGCTATGCCAGATAAAATGACAGATAGAATGCCAGATAAAATGTCGATTGAATGTCAGAATGTTTGGCAGATAAAATGTCAGACAGAATGCCAGATTAAATGCCAGATAGAATTTCAGATCAAATGTCAGATAAACATGACATGCACGTCTAATGTCAGATAGAATGACAAATAACATGACAAAGTAAGTACTGTATATGTCAGGCAGAATGTCTGATAAAATACCAAGGAGATCCTAAGGAGAGTGTGAGAATACAGGTCAGAAAATGTGAGTTTGGGATCACTCAAGTTAACGATATACTAGCAAAGAAGAGCTGCAGCTGTGAAGAATGCCATGGTGGGGATCACTCGAAGTAAATTAATCTTCCATATGGAGGTATCCTAAAATAGGGGTACCCCTAGTTATCATCCATTTAAACCATCTGGTTATTTAACATAGCCATGGAAAATCACCATTTTTAATAGGTAAACCATCTATTTCTATGGGCCATTTTCCATGGCTATGTTAAATAACCAGAGGGTAGATGGATTTTCCATGATAAACCATCCATTTTGAGGTACCCCCATGACTTAGGGGACCCCCACCACATTTTGGGTCCACGATTGTCCGTTGAAAAGCAGTCGTCTCAGATCGGAATTGTTCAAAATCCCTCTGTCATTCCATTATACTGGTTGGTTAAGAACGATTTTCCCCTATTGGATTATTATCCCCAATATAAAGGGTAGTATAATCACCTATATATATATAATCATCAACCAACAGGGTTTTTGAACATCAAATCTCATTAGATTCTACAAAATAACCGTTAAATCCCATTATATCACCATAAAATTCCATAAAATCACCATAAAATGCCATAAAATTCTATAAAATCACAATAAAATTCCATAAAATCACAATAAAATCCCCATCCATAAAATCACCATAAAATTCCATAAAATCACCATAAAATTCCATAAAATTCCATAAAATCACCATAAAATTCCATAAAATTCCGTAAAATTCTAAATAATCACCATAAAATCCCATAACATCACAATAAAATTCCATAAAATCACCATAAAATTCTAAATAATCACAATAAAATCCCATAAAATCACCATAAAATTCCATAAAATCACCATAAAATTCCATAAAATCACCATAAAATTCCATAAAATTCCATAAAATCACCATAAAATTCCGTAAAATTACAAATAATCACTATAAAATCCCTTAAAAAATCACTGCTCAATTCGAATCATAGCGCGCCAAGGATCGAAAACTCGATCCGTCCATGGTTCTTGGTGTCTTGGAAGGGCTGACATGCAGCCTGCTTTGCAGCGACGCACAGCGACGCAGGGTCGCAAACAGGCATTGCTTGTAAGATGTTGAGGATTAATACAAGGTGGTGCCCCATAGTTAGCTAAGTTGGTTTAGAAACTCCAATAACTATGGTTTTTGTTGGTGATATATCTATAGTTAATGGGAATATAAACCATTGTTTTTTTTACCCTCTGGTTATGTCAAAATAGCTATTGAAAATGGCCATTGAAATAGTGAGTTTTCCCATGAAAAATTGTGATTTTCCATAGTTATGTTAGTTTACTGGAGGGTAAGATGTTGAGGATTAATACTCATTCACATAGCTATGAGATGATTAGTGTATACTATGTTGCCATTTAAATGTGTATATCCATATATGATATATATATATATATGTCATAATAACGTAGATAATATATACAAATAGAAATATATGTGCATATGAAATGATATATAAGCATTGTAAACGTAAATTATAATATACATAATTAATCATAACTACATATATAAAATACATAAAGGTTCTGAGAGGTATTGGATATTCCTCAGATTCTGGGGCTCCAAAATCGCGAGTTTCGCTCATGATTGTTGTGGCTTGGCCCTTTTTAGCATCACAAGCAGCACGAATACAGTAAACTCTACCCACCAAATTCAGGAATACAATGAATACAACAGTTGCTATGGTCAATATCCACTATGTTTAATGTTTATTCCATATCATCGAAGATATAATCCATTATCAATACTAGATCCATGATCAAATTGCATTAAAGTCTCATTAAGACTAAGACCCGATTTATTTGCTTTCTAGTTGGTATGTGCTTCATATCCATGGCAACCGTCGAGAAATTTCTTGCTCACCTGCAGTCGCTGCAGCGAGGGTTTCCTGATCAATTGAAGCCATGGAGTTTGTGTCAGTGGATTGGTTTCCTGTAGATTTTCTCTTGAAGCAATGCATGAATATAAATGAATACTGGTTGATGGTATACCTATCCCTCTGAAAAATATGAGTTCGTCAGTTTGGATTATGAATTCCCAACTGAATGGAAAATAAAATTCATGTTCCAAACCACCAACCAGAATATAAATGAATCATTGGACATGCACAACTATTGGTTGAGTTGATTCTATGGTGATTTGCAGAGCAAACATATCCAAATGTAGGTGTTAGACAAAGGTTGACAATAAAGGGTGAGTGGTTTTCATGATTTATTGCTTGTGAAATTTGGCTGATACATGCTTATACTACCTACTGGGGATAACCAACCATACAACCCACAATAGGCATACCTACCAACCCACCAGTACAACATGAGGGGATAGAGGTGTGTGTGTGTGAGCTCAAATGAATTCTTTAGGGGATTTTCCAGCAGATGAGATTCACAGACTATCAGACTGGGGTTATATGTAACTTACCAATAGATGGTTAATAAGTCCTCAATAGATAGTCAATAAGCTGGTGAATCAGCCGCTCATACATTCAGAATAATGTATATTCAGACAAACTCATACTCATATGTCCTATCCCAGATGCTCCATGGAATAGTTACCAAAATTTACCACCAACATCACCCATCTCTGTAGCTTATATATATATCATACATAGAGCTTGTGGGCATCAAACAATCCCATCATATCCCAGAGATAAAATGATCAATGGGAATTCCAGGATCCAATACATGGAGGTACGTTAGTACCATATAAGGACATCTGGTTGGTGGTTGAGCCACCCCTCTGAAAAATATGAGTTCGTCAGTTGGGATGATGACATTCCCCAGCGAATGGAAAGTCATTAAAAATTCCATGGTTCCAAACCACCAACCAGACATATTTTGTAGGGATGTTCCCTGAAACATAGGCCTTTTATATATATGCCTGATATATGGTTAGTTGATCTCTCCATTGCCGTGAAAAATCAGTTTTTTTTTCAGATTTGGACCTGAAATTCTGCCTGGAATACTGGGCTTATCTGGGGTTATATTAATGGGAATATGATGGAATATGGTGATATTCATGAATCATGAATCATGAATCTAGGAATCATGAATTGGAATACTGGAGTGGGCTTCTTTCATATGTGCCATGGGTCAGAACCGGTTGTTTCATGGTTTTTCTGGGTTCTGGTAATCCAAGGGAATCCTTATGTTGGTCAGTATCACATTCCCTTTTAATGGTGCTATGACCATCAAGTACGATTCGTGTTTTTTCCAAGTGCTGATGCATGGAATATGCCAAGGGACATAGCCATCGATTTCTTTCAAATAGGCAAAATAGTGGCCTTGACATGCGTGAGATCATCGTCAGCAAACTTGGATAAACGTGGATAAGCATCAACCGCAACTAGCCATGGCTAACCGTAACCCTTTTCTGACTCAAACCGCTGATTTTTCGAAGGCGACAAGGGTTTCTTCACCATGTTTTACAGAGGTTGAAATCTGCACAGTTTTCGACCTGCCGGGATGCGTATGGAGATAGGATTGATTAGGATCGTCCTTCTTTGAAAATACATGGATTTATGGTGTCTGGAAATTCAACAGCTTCATGGAAGGGCAAATTGCAGGAGACTCGAATATTAGATTTCACATTCCCGCTCCAGCTCAAAGGTACGTGTCTCCCTCAAAAAACATTGTTTTGCCCTAGATTTAGTATATTATATGGTTTGGATTGCATAGGTATATGTATGATGAAGCTCAAAGCTACCTTGCTGGCTCAGTGCCACGTAGCTGGCTCAGCGCCACGTAGCTGGCTCAGCGCCTCGTAGCTGGCTCAATTTTTTTAGCGAAAAAAAAAACTCCGCAGAAATTGAGCCAGCTACATGCCCTTGAGCCGGCTCGATGGCCCGTCATCAACCCGGCCAATACATAGTTAGTATTCGTTTTGATGCTCTCACATTCGTCCGCCAGCTCAACGTGACGTAGCTGGCTCAATTTTTTTGGCGTTTTTTTTTTTCGCTTAAAAAATTGAGCCAGCTCGATGCCATTGAGCTAGCTCGATGTGTCTGAGCTAGAGCGATGTGTTTGAGCTAGCTCGATGGTGCTGAGCCAGCTCGTTGCAGTTGAGCGAGCTCGCAGAAACTTCCCAATGTGTTAAATTGCCAGGTTCAGTCCCCACTGATTACTGTAGTATAGATATGGTACCTCTGAAAAAGCCCAAGGTGACTGTCAAAGACATACCCCTGATGAAATTGAGCCAGCTACATGTTTTGAGCTAGCTCGAAAAAATGGAAGATTGTGGATTCCACCATTCGATCGGAGACAAGTTTCTTTTCCAATCCCAAAAATACAGTAGTTTCCTGTAAATTCCTGCCAATTTGATTCTGGGGTTATAAATGAATACTGGTATTAAATATGGTTATAGCCACCAGAAGCTGGAATACTGCACCCTCACTAAAGCCCAACGCCAACACGGTATAAGTTGGCTTATTGGAGGTTTCCTAAAATGGGGGTACCCCCAATCAGCATCGAAAATGAATTCCTCATTTTAAGGACCCTCCCCACTTTGAAAAATTAAAAACCCTTCTCATTATTGGATAAGTGGGAAAAGTCCCACTTAGTCATTCCCATGCGCCGTTTTTTTTTACCACAACCACAAGCGACAGCCGTTGTTTCCCACAACCTCCCGATCCACTCCGAAGCACCACACTCGTTCAAGGGCAGCCCCTTGCCGTTCAGCCTTGGAGATCACTGGGCTGCAAAATTCTGGCTGAAATACCCTCTGGTAAACTTACATAGCTATTGAACATGGCCATTTAGCTCGTGGATTTACCCATTAGAAATAGTGATTTCCCATAGTTTTTGGTATGTTTACCAGAGGGTATGTTAAAAAATAACATGAAATCGTCTAAAGCCAGCCATTATGAGAGGGAAAACATGATAAACATGGGGATTCTAATCTGGGAAATTAAATTGGAATCTTCAAATGGGAGAAAATCGCCAGTAACATGGGATATCATGGGGTATCTGTACATATAATATATATATACTAAAAGTGAGAGACGAGCAACAAAAATGATCATATAATGGTGTGTATATATACATATATTATTAATTATACATATGTATATTGGGATGATATGCAAGCAACAATGGGGAATTCATCAGAACATCCCTGAAACGACCATGATGTAAAACCCAAGCATTCTATGGTGATGTTATGATGGGGATATATCGGGATATCTCATCTAGGTCAATGAGAATAGTTGACAAAGTTGAATTAAATCATTAAATCTAAACTACATGTTCGGATGGTTACCCAATCCTAGCCATTGTTCCAGTGAGGGAGAACAGTGAGGTCGTTATAAATCTTATAATTGATCAAATCTGGGTAAAACAATGTCACAGACCACCCATGACTACCAATGGTAAACATGCCACCTATATATTCATGCTGATGACTGGGGGATGGTGACTATGGCATTGTCTCAAAGCCAGTACCGAAGATATGGGTCCAATTTACCAGGCTGGAAATCAGCTTTCGTGGGGCTGGATACAAGGCAATTTTTGCCCGCCAGTTTTGTTTTGTGTTTTCCAGCGCCCTGGCGACCTTTTCTTGTGACTGAGCCATCCAACAATCCAAAAACTATGGTTGTCAATTCGGATGATCCTCTACTCTATCCTGTATCTATTTCTCTCTTTGAAAAACGATATGTGAAAACAAAAAAATGAGAACGTCGTCAACGAGTCAATGTCAGCCATAATTATCAAATATTGACTAGACATGATGCCTTGCAACTTGTAAGAAGATGTACCCTCTGGTAAACTAACATAGCTATTGAAAATGGCCATAGAAATAGTGAGTTTTCCTTTCCATTAAAAATTGTGATTTTCCATAGTTTTGGGTATGTTTACCAGAGGGTAACAAGTACCTTGCGCCAGATTTGACAGCATCGAATCCTGAAGAATCCCCATCAAATCCTGGTTGGTGATTTAGTTTCAACCCCTCTGAAAAATATGAGTTCGCCAGTTGTTCACCTTATTCCCAATTAATATGGCAAAATAAAATTCGTGTTCCAAACCACCAACCAGTAAAATATGAATTCGAGTGATTCAGGGACTTTGGTGATGGTGACGTCACTAGAAACATGCAGAAACTAGCGTGGCAGTGCTTCCCACGGCACGCAGAGCTAGAAAAAAAAATGCCACTCGACTGGTTTGTCATTCCCCTGGTTTTTTTTGGGGGGATGTTTAACAGGTTTCCGCAAGTCGAGTGAAGCTAGGATTCATGATATTCCGGAAATCGATTTTGAGTCGCTGGTCACATCTGGTAACTGTGTATCCTCATAGCATAAACGTTTCACGAAGTTCGTATCCACAGGGCGATTCCACTGATCCATTTTTTGCAGGGCTGAATCCAATCATCCACCTTAGGATACCCTAGGATCCCTAGGTACGGTTCCTCAGGGGTCAATTGGGGTAACAAAAAAAGAGGGGAAATGAACAATCTACCCATAATCCACTGGAGCAACCCTGTTAGGGGTATCCGATTTTTTGGGAAATGAACTCAAACAAATCCATTTCCCCTAAACAGGGATTTTTTAATGATTAAAGACGGATAACTGCTTTGGGTAGAAACAACATCCAACAAATAACTGCTGACGTGTGGATCGCATCACCCGGCTTTTGGAAGCGCCGCGCCAGGCCACATGCAGCTGTAGAATTCCAAGCCACCAATGCGAAACTCTCCTCCGAGTCTGCGAAGGGTCAGTTAAGGGGGGACTTGGATTGTCTGAAACGGGTTTTCCTAAGTCAAAAGCAAAATTGTCCGAGTTATTAGTCAAGTCGAATGGGGGACTATATTAAAGTTCTAGGATATCCCCAAGTTGTAACCTGAAAAAAATATGTGAGGCCTTTTCCATCCTGTACACCATTCACACCCAGGAATCTTCAAGTGCGTGAGAATATGTATATATATATATAAGAGAGAAATCTTTGCACTGCACCACCGCGAAATCGATAGCGCATAGGGGCCCCCATCGTGCCGAAGGCGATAAGGGTGTGTAGACAAAAAAAGAACCTAAGTGAAACAGAATTTCCTTAGTGAGACAGGTGTAGCACACAAAAAGGAGTCACCATAGAAATGGCCAGACAGCCAACCACGGGGACAAGGTAAGGAGACCCAGAAAGGAGGGACAGACAGGGATTAACCATATTGAACCTTCCAAAGCTGGGACTGGACGAAAGAGAGCCAAACACGGACCGATTGGACAATTTGTGGGTCTTCCCCAGCAGACCAGCCGAAGCGAGCAAGAAAGGGGGAAGCAGGACGCGCGGGGGCGAAGTGGGGACGGGAAGCACACTCCCAAAAGACATGATGGAAATGACCGAGAGAGGAGCACCCGGGCCAAATGCAACCAGCACAAGAAGGATCTTTATGTTGCCAGTGAGCAGGACTATAAGTAGCACCAAGGCACACAGTGGCAGCGGAGGCAGTAGTGGTAGCCCAATCACGAGCATCACCCCAATTGATTTTTTGAAACCAATGTAAAGGAGACGGAATTTCGAGAAGTTCGTGACGGGAGGAAGCACACCATTCTTTGAACTGATAAGCGCGCCAACCAACACGAAGCACGTGCCTACAATGGTTAATCCAACCATCGACGAGTTGAGGGGAAAGAGGAACGGAAAGATCCAATTTGACCCCCCCCAAAGGATGTTGCCAAACCCAAGGACGGACGCGAACCCAGTGACATCGGAGCAGCCAGGTATTGAGAGTAGCACAGGGACTCCCAAAGCGGAGCGACCAAGGGGGACAGCCCTGAAAGCGAAGAGAGTAACGCAACAAGGCAGTGACAAGACGAGCCGCCCAGAGAGCATCAAGATGATAAACCCCCCCGAACAGAATCGACCGAACGAAGGGAGAACTGTAGCGGGCTCTATCTGCAGCGACCCAGCAGGCCGTCCACAGTTTATCAGAGACAGTTTTGGGAGGGGACCGACAGACCCAGCCAAAAGAAGCTTTACTCATAGCGAACTGACCGACAGTCCGAAAGAAAACAGCCAGGGGAAGACCCATGGAAGACAAGAGACGGATAGTCCGACGGCAGGCAGCGACACGAGATTCCTCGTGAGACGACAGTTTACGCGGACCGGAGACCGAGACAGCACCCAGAACACGAGCACAATTGGCAACTTGCACCTGGTCAGAAAAGACATCAGAAAGCTGGGCAGCATCTTTGGGACGAGACGACACACAGACCGCCTTATTGTGGCTTTCGATCAACCCAACACGCCGACTCCAGTCATCCCAAGCAGACCAATGTGCATGAAGAGTGGGGGCGGAAGAGGCAGTGATGGTACGGTCATCGAGGTAGAGAGTAGATCGGACATCAAGATCAGGAAATAGGGACTGAACGAACCTGAGACCAGACTGGACCCACAGAGACATGATAAGAGGCCCAAGGGGGTCTCCCTGGGGTTGAGCAGGGCCTTTGAGAAAATGCTTGTGGGTATTGTATTTCCAACACAAGAACCGTTCTTGGGAACCCCAAAGGTTACACAGAAAATTGACAAGCTTAGGATCCCAATTATGAGCGAGAAGAAGTTCCTTAGTAACCTTAGGGTCTAAGGTGTCGAAGGCTTTTTCATAATCCAATGCCAAAAGAAACCCTTTTTCTTGAAAGTCACGGAAGATGGTAATCAAGTGGACGTACAGATCATCATGCTTCATAGAAGCGATTTCCGGGGAGAAGTTTTCCCGAACCCACCTTTGGAAAGCAGGAGTCTTATAGAAACAGGAAGCCCAAAGCCGCCAAATGGAAGACATGATAGTCAAAGGTCTACAATGTTCAGGGGAGACCAATCCATTGGAAATTTTATTGGCTTTAGGAATACAGACCATCCTAGCCTGCAAAAATTGTTTGGGGATCTGATTGCGATCGATCGCTTCGCTAATGAGTTGAGAGACCAGCTGCCACACTGGAAGAGGCCAGAATCGCAATTCTTGTCCACACCAGCCATCACAGCCCGCCGCACCGGCAGCGCTTTGCGCGTACCGACAGAGTTCGATTCCAGTTGGGGTAGGAAACTGAACCATTTGTTGAGTAGCAGGCACACCTTGACGAATAGTGTTACACCTCTCATCTAAAGGGGGAAGAGTACTTTGGTGGTTATCCCAAAAATCAACCCAGAATTGGTGGATGATATCAGTTTCCTCAACAACATCCATAGCAACGGTACCCGCAGCAGTGCGCACGGCACAATTGCCCGGAGCTTCACGGGCACGGAGCCATTTCGAAAGAGCGGACACATTGGTTTTCATGGCATGTTTCCATCGGGAAATATTTTGATTCCTAGTCGCTTCTTCTTGTCGATGAAGCTCAGTCTGCAAGTTGTGAATCATGTTAGTACACATCAAGACAGTAGGAATATCTTCATTGGGAAACAACTCTCTCAAGAGCTGTTGCTTTTCAAGCTGTTGGTTCGGAGTAAGGGCTTGGCTACCTTCTTTGATGAGCCATCGCCGAAGAGAGAAGAGCCGGGCTAATTTACAACGCATTTTTCGCTGGTCGATGTGACCAAGGTGCAGAGCCGGGCCATGGCACGGCTGAGACATGGGAATCACTTGTTTGACAGCTCCTTTTGAACTTAAAGCAGCTTTAGAAAAACGTTTATCAGGCTGAACACTGCGAAAAGCAATACGAAACGTTTCTTGAAGCATCCCTTGCAAAAGGTCCCATTTTTGCTGAAGAGGAATTTGAGGGTCGTCAAAAGGCATGCGAGCGGCAGCATGACGAGTGACTTGGTTCCACGCACGTGAAACTTCTTCTCTCCACCTTTCAGGTCCAATGGGTTGAGGACATGGAAACTGAGGACCCAAAACAATTTTCCCACAAAGAGGAGAAAACTTAGGAGCACTAACCCACAAGGAAAGTATCTTGTGATCACTTAACGCAAGTGGAGAAATTTCAACATCGGAGCACAATTCGGGATTGGAACCAACGAAAAAATCGATTTCTCGCTCTCCTTCCCACCGAGTGGGCTGCCCTGAGCTAATCAGGGAGCCCCCCAAAGAGGAAGCAACATCGAGGAAATGCGAATCTTTGGGGATTTCATTGTAGTCTCCTCCAAAGCACCATCTGTGAGAACCAACGTTGTGGGTGGCAATCAAGCACTCAGTCAACAGATTCGCAGCGGCATTGGGGGAGCCTACTCGAGGAGGGGCGTAAATGCTTCCAAGAAGCCATCCAGAGATATACACTGAAACAAGTTGGGCATCATCGTTGCCAGCTTGGAAAGCAAGTCGGTGACGAAGCTGGCGCTTCACCAACACCAGGGTCCCACCGCAAAAATCCCTGAGACCACCAGCGGTCGGGGCACCCGGTTGGTGATAGCAGCAATAGCCTTTCTTATAGATCCATTTTGAAAAGGCCAAGGCTTGGTCATGATTAAAAGAAGCTTCTTGAAGTAAGGCAACATCGGGAAGTTGACGCACCAAACAGTTGTTGGCAAACCGCCAGACGCCAGGGGCGCCCTGAGTGTTTAAAGAAACCACATGAAGGTTGTCACAAGGGCCAGGGTTCGAAGCTTCGCCAATTCTCTTGGCCTTGTGCGGGTCATGAGACCGAATGCGGGAAGCCTGTACACGGATCCATTTCTTAGCAGACTCTGTGATTTTATCACAGCGAAGTTGGGAGTCGATTTCTTCCATGGACCTGCCAGCCGCTTGAAGAAAAATCTGAGCACCTTCAGGGTTGTCACGTTTGAGGTTATTCCACCAAGTACGCTTGCAGCGCACGATCTGAAGGTTGGTTTCAAGTTCTCGTTGGCGCGCTTCACAGTTCATGTCTGACTTGACGCAACTCTGACCAGTGAGTCTGGCAAAACACTTGGTACAGTAAGTGGCGTACCAAATCCGTTTATCCTTACTAGGTCGATTCCCCAACCGAGAAGGTGTGGGGGTAAAAGGGATCCGAACCATGGAATGAGAGGAAAACTGTTCTTTCAAAGCCAAGGAACGTTTACGGCTGGTCTCAGCCGTTTTGGGACGCGAACAACCTTTGAGGGATAAGTAATAAATAGAAGCAAGGGTATGTTCGGGATGGTGTTCTTTCAAATGAGCCAAGATGGAGCGCTTTCTCTCTTGACTAGCTAGCTGAGGGAGTCCAACGTTACAAATGGGGCATTCCCAAGCTCGTTGATTTTTGGGCAGCAAGCTAGAAGGCTGAATAGCAGGTTCCTTGGTCGAAGTATACAGCTCTTTAGGAATTTCAGGGTGATAGGTACGCATGTGGTAAATCTTGGAAGCAATCATTCCACCATACGTGCCCTTGAAATCTTGATGGCATTCGGGGCAAGTCCAAGTAGCGGGCCTTTTGGGATCAGCCTTAGCTTGTCGAAGCGGTCGGACCGTCTGCTTACCATTCAGGCGACGCTTGGGCACAACTGAGGTCTTAGGGGGACCTTTTTTGGGGGGATTAAGGGAAGGATCCTCAGGGTCAACAGAATTAAGAAAATCCAGCCCGTCAGCAATGGTCCCCTGGTCAGCACTAATTTGAAATTTGGAAGAAACAGCACCATTGGTCTTAGCAACATGTTTCAAGTTTCGAGAATTCAACGTCTTGCTCGCAGGCTTTTTCAAGTGGGCCGCTCCAGGTGAGCGTCGGAAGCCATCTTTTCGTTCAGCCTGGTCGTCCTTTTTGAAGACCTTTTTTGAGTGGGCAGTGTGGCGTATAGAGGGTGCACCAAGAGTACGAACACTAGGGGTCTTGCTGCTGCTAGGAGAGCAAGCTTCCGGAGTGCTAGATTTCAGTTGATGATGCACGGCACTGTACACGCTCGGGGCTGAATCCTTCAAAGTCGGGTTCGGGTCAGGATCCCGACTGCCAGAAGCAATAAGTTTGCCATCCGACATGTCGGAAGGCAAAGGCTGGGAAGAAACATGTTTCTTCGAATGAACACTCGGTGATCCAAACCCTCCCATGGTTCGAACGGAAGGAGCTGTTGAAGAACCACATGATGAATAGCGACTGCTTGTCTTTGGTTTTCCGCCACCACTGAGATCAATGACAGTATTAGGGGTTTCCCTTAACCAAGAAACAGGGGTTTTGGTATCCTCAGGAGGTTTGAGAACCGTATAGTGCTTATTACGTAAAATGACAGTGGCGGGGGAGGTGCCCTTCGCCCAGCACGCTTGTCCATCAGAAAACCTGGGTGCAATCGTGAAACGTGTCCAAGAATTGTCCTTGGGTCTCCAGCTCCAGATCACAATTGCTAAGCCGTTACGCTCAGCACAGGCCTGCAAAGCGGCGCCTTCAATCCAGGTATTGTTCTGGAGTGTTGCATCGGCCCATTCAGCGAACCCCCTAGTAGAGGGAAAAATTTCAGCAAACCTGTTTTCATGTTTCCGAGCATGCGCAACTAGTTTCACACGGATGAAACTGGCGGCATTTTTTGCAAATTCGGGGGTCACTTTTGAGGGATCTTTCTCAAGGAAGTAAGAGATACACCTATAGAAACAATCCCCGTCACCACCTAAATCAACCTCCAACCAGCCCTTCCTTTTAGCATCATCGGGGTCACTAGGAGGATAAAAACTTTTATTGGGAGAACCAAGCTTAGGTTTCTTAGTCCCTTGTTGCTTGACGTCGGGAGAATCCAGTTGAGTCTCAGCAACGATGTCTTTGCGACGGCGGCCGGGCGATCGGGACCGGTCCTTGTTCTGATTGCCGGTGAGAGCGTCAGTTTGCTCACCATCAGCAGGTTGAGATGCGGCAGCAACTGATTGGGTATCATTTGGGGGTCCTAAAGAGACATCGGTAAGCCCAGTGTCAGGGGGTTTTTCATTCCCATTATCACCTTTTCCCTTCTTGGCAGCTTTACCAGTGCGTTGGACAAAATCCCCCAAAACCCGAGGAGCCTTCAGGGTAGTTTGGTTAGTCACTTCCAAACGTCGAGCAGCAACCTGAATTTCGATATTCAAGGGTTTCTCACCATCAGTTTCGTACCTCCAATAAGTAGAACCCTTAGATTTTTCGGGGGGTTTCCCATGGAAAAACCAAGTTCTCCCCTTGTGGTTGATCAAGTTGACCTCAGACCATTCTTGGCTAGAAAGAAAAACCGAGACGTCATCGGGGTTCCAAGTCCTAGGAATACCATGGATAGTTAAACCCTTAGTGCGATTGGGAATAACATCATCTTCTTTTCGGGGGAATCCCAGAGTAGATCCCTTTCCAAATCGATAAATCATCGGCTGGTTTCTTTGGGTTTTGAGGTGGATCACACGTCTATGGTAAGAATCGTCAGATTCACCCTGCTCCCTGGTAATCCAAAAAGGTTGCTGAGAAGTGGTTCTGGGTCCTCCAACTTTGGAGGCAAAAATTCCTTTGGTACCGCTAGCAGCAACCAAATCGTCAGCCAGTTTTGGTTTGACCTTCAAAAACCCGACAATTTGAGTTTGGTTCCCCTTACTTTCGTGGGTCCATCTAGCCCCAAAAAAGTCGGAAACTTTGCCCTGGCAAAGTCCCGGAAGAGTTTGGAGAATCGCAGCAGGTGTGTCGCCTTTGGCGTCTTCCGGAAGGAAGTTTGAACGGAACTCGCTCGGTGCAGATATTCTGATAGTGGTCCTTTCAACCTTAGGAACCGAATCCTGATTGACCCGAGTGACACTAATCCAAGGACCTTTTTTCTGTCCAATCTGCAGCAGAGCGGCTTGTTCCGTTTTTGCTCCCCAGCCACCACGAGTGAGAGTCAGCCGGGTCCAGAGGACCCCTTCTTTTTTCTGTGCTTCTCCCATCAACAAAGCCGTAAGAGGTTGGGGGTCCTCAAAAGTTTTCCACAAAGAAATCAATTCATCCAAATCATTAAGGGTCCAGACTTCGGTGATGTTTCCCGCAAACTTCTCACCCTTTTTTAAGGAACCCTTGATTTGGGGAATAGAAACCAGAGAAGGAGGAGTATCCCAATCATGAAATCTGAGGTTGGTTATCCAAGAGTTTTCCCTGCACTCAGCGAGCTGACCAGTGGGGATTTCATGTTGGTAACCCTTGGTAGGAGTCTTGGCATTCCCGGGGTTAGTTTTTTGGTCATCAACCCAATACCACCAACCGTTACCAGTCACTTGATAGGGTCGACCATTCCACAAGAGAGAATCCCCATGCTTAGAGGAGTTCTGAGCTTCCCGTTTCTTTTGGAGCTTAGTCTTTTTCTTCGGGGGGCTCAAAGAACTAAGGGTATCAACCAAAGCTTGGATTCCCCCACCTTGGTTCAAACAAGTTTTGAGACCATGAATCAAAGTTCTCATGAGATTTTGGTGCGTTCCTTGTTGTTGGCGTTTTTTCCGTTTTGTACTTGCACTGCCGGCTGCACCTCCCGAAATAGGGAGGTTGGCCAACCACTTTGCCCGGGTTGACCAACTTGGTCCGTCTTGAAGGCAACAGTCGACGTGCAAGCTAGCAATTCTTTTATTCATCCTGTGATGGACCAAGCCCTGAAACCGATGACGAGAGAATCTGTCTTCAGGTGAGACCAGGTCAAAGTGATCAGGATTGTCAGTGGCTTCTTTGCTAATGCCGCGTTGCTTGCGCTGCATGAAAGATTGGAACCGATCCATGCGCTTGTCAAGCCTGCGATGCTGAAACAAACCAGTGCGCTTTTTTCGGGAAAGCAGGCGCGCGTGTTTTTTACGCATGTGACCGATGCGTCTACAATTCCTCGGACCTTTGAGTGTGCATAAATCATGGGTCCTGGGAAGCTGTTTGTTACATACGCGGGCGCCCCTACGTCGTTTGCGTCGCGGACACCCCAGATGTAACATGGTGAAACAGGCAACGAGGTAAATACCAAACATGCCCCAAAAAAGATTGTGTCGAGGCACTGCAGCAAAAGTGACATAGCAGTCCTCAACCCCGGCCAGTAGCTCAGCAAAGCCGCAAGCACTGCTCAAAGTATTGTCCGCCTGCTGCGCAAAAAGGCCGCAAGCGTGGCTCCACTCAGCAACAGCAAATTGCGTTGCCCAAAGCGCGGTGCAGTTGCCAAAGGGATTCCCTAATTGGAGGCTGAATTGTCCAGAGCTCGCAGAGTACCATGGCACAGCGCCGCCCCAAGCGGCCGGATTGGGAGCTCCCACGAGGAAGCTTTGGTGCCCGACAATGGGCTGGACTGAGAAGTACGAATCCAGACTGACATCATCTTGGGCAATAGCAGAAGCAGAGGCAGATGCAGTGGGCAGAAGCAGGCCTAGTAGTAACAAAAGAAACAGACCGGGCCGCCCACAGCCTCTCTTGAGCTCTTGAATTGATTTGCACAAATGAACTTTGAATTCTTCATGTTTTATTTGATTTTTCGTCGTAGTCGTGATTTTTTCTTCTTTTTTTGTTTTTTCCTTTTTTTTTTGGGCTTTTGATATTTCTTGTCCTTCCAAACAAGTACAACTAATGAGGCAAGACTCAGGAAGGGATCTAAGTGTAGAGCCACTCCGTACCCGAACGTCAACAGCATCCGGGCCCGCGCTGACCACGTGGAGGTGTGACCGGCAGCGCTATATATATATAACTATATATATATAAATACATACCTTGGTAACTTATAGCTATTTGGGAAAAGTTACCCTACCAACCATCATTTCAGTGAGGTCGCAGTGAGATCGTTATAACTTACCGCAATTTACCCATATATATATATATGCACGCACACCCAGAACCCCCATTTCATCATTTCAATGCATCTGCTGACCACATGGACCGGGCGACCGGGGATGATGCTTCATGGCTGATAATGGGATATGTTCATGGGATCATGAATAGTGGCACTATTTAGGGCAGATTTTTCATGGCATATGAATAGGATATGGATATTATGAATGGAATCATGGATATAGCAAAATTTATCAATGGATTTATCCTCTGGTGTCAAGTCGACGGCTTGCTGCTTTAAATAGCTCCATTGGCTTCGCGGATTTCGACGTTTCATTCGTGCCATCGTCCTGAATTTTCTTTCGAGGCGACAGGGGGAAAAAATGTGCACAATGTACCCTCTGGTAATTTAACATAGCTATTGAACATGGTCATTTATAGTTGATTTACCCATTAAACATGGTGATTTTCCATAGTCATGTTAGTTTACCAGAGGGTGTATATATATACATATACACGTATAATATAAATATGTATATATATATATCCAGCTTGTTGGATCTGAATCCACATTTTGGCAAAACAGTTTTGGGGCTGATGTCGCGCGATTATCTTAGCAGAAAGGGACGTTGTGGAGGGCTGATCTTTACGGTGTTTTGAAAAGTCACTAAAAAGCAGAATATGTTCTTTCTGCGCAAGTAATCTTAAAAATATCTGCAATATATATATATATTTCCTCAATAGTATTGGTATTACCAATATACCCTCATTCGAAGTGCGGACAACTTAGTCAAACTCTGAATGAACAGTGATGATTAATATCATTAAAGATACAGAGAAATAATGCTACCATTTTTTCTTTTCTATGTATCATTTTCGTGGCAATGATTGGCAGCCATCAATCAGAACTAAAACTTCCAAGGATAGTTATAACCACATTATCATATTGGTTTAGCCAAGCCATTTTTTCCCAAAAATGCGTCAAATTCCACCTTTTTCCAATGACAATGCAATATTAGGATGCACTTTGAATTTTTGCCCTAGCCTCATCTGACTATTGTAGGTCTGCTCCTTGCCATAACTGTATACATCCTTGGCAATATTAATATCTTAATTGCATTAGCCAAAGGATATCCCCATAGGTGTTGCTATGGACAGTATCTTTCAAAATTATTTCCATATTATCTAGCAACCATTTTGCCAGCCTACAAACTAAGAAGGACAACTGCATACCTCAACATTTGGCACGGGTATTCTCTATCATAGGCATGCTTGATTTGAACACAGTGATGTGTGCAATGTCTCTGTGGGCTGCCAGATTGCACTGATTGTATTGGAGATTCCAAGCTCCCTGTTTGATTTATTTGCATTCCTGGTTTACTAGAGAAATATGCACAAGGAAAGGGTAAAAGCCTTGTTATATACCAGGAGAATTCGATTTGTTTTTTTTTGGGGCCAAGTTCTTGGAATGTTTATGCTATGGATCAGGTTGAAACCAATATATTTCAGTGTATTTCATAAATCCAAACTAGTATTGTAACATTATATATACATTCGATTATATATTTAGATGGTTGGGTTGGGTACAAACATGCTTTAGCATGACATGAACAGTAGATGAAAGAATTTAGAGTCTCAATGTTGGAGAAGAATGAGATGCTGTATGCATTGCCATGGTGCCTTGTGATAGGGATGTCATTGATTATAAGGCCTGACCCTAACCTACCCTCACTTTCCAGGTTGGATTCTTCGAGTTTGTTTTAGGGGTCCTTCTGATTCCAAGCCTACTTGTTTCTATTGAAGAGTTTGGGATTGGCATGCGTATTTCTCCAGAGGATTTTGCAACATAAGTTTAACCTGTCCTTTGCTGGTGCAATTATCAACCTGATATTGGAAATGGTTTAGTTTAATTTTCCTTGCGAGGTGTATGCAGCTCAATCACTTAGAATACACAGCTCTTTTCACGAAACACCTAGTTTACGCTGATATATCAAGGAAAACATGGTTTGGAAGAGAGAGATATGTTTTACTTCAAGGTATTGTCAACATATTCTACATCAAAAAATACTTGCAACAGGTTTATTCATAATTTTCAAAAAAATAAGATAATATAAGATTAAGAGATGCACCTTATTTTCACCCTAACTATCTTATGATATCTTATGTATGTGTAAAGGATTGTTCAGGGACAAGAAGTGATATTATTGTGTGAAAGAAACATTGGAAATACATATAAAGATGGCAAAAAAACACAGAAAACATCATAAACATCAGCCCTCCACAGCGTCCCACTCTCTATCTTAGATAATCTGCAAAACCAACTTTATAGCAGTACATAGCAGTAATAATCCATGTGGTTCATCGTGATCTATGTGGTATGGGCCCCATGGGCAGAGCACATTAGTTTTTTACTGTCACAGCTCGAGACCGTGCAAAGACAGGATGAGTCGCGCGAATTTGGAGACGTTTTGTCATTGTTTTTTCGTCAATGGATTGGTTTTGTTGGGGAAATCTTAATTGGAAACCTTTTTTTTACCATCCACTTGAATAGGATGTTCCATTATAAACCAACAATTTTAGGAAACCCCCACATGTTTCTACCATCAAATATAGGGGGTTTCCGGTGTCCATGTTCCCAACGAAACCAATCCATTAGACGAAAGGCTGCCGATAACAAAGCACCGCCACTTGCGAGGAAGTCTCCAGCCCAACGTTGTTTCGGGAAAGATTCGGCTCAAATATGCATGTGACATATATATATATATTTATGGCACATGTTTAGATATGTATATACGTATATCTATATATACACAGATATGCCTACTATAGATATCACGTATGTATATATCCCAATTCATAGAAAAGGGTTAACTATTATTCCACATATGTATATGTAATATGACATTGTGTAAGTACGTATCCAAGATCCAAGCTTCACCAATGACATTAGTGCCACTTGTTAAGAATGGATTTCCCAGTTCATGGATCATGATAATCCCCAATTAAGATCAAAGGTAGTATGACCCCTGAACTGATCATCAACCAACCATCATATATAAAAGATAACCTCAAATATGTTTGATGCTTTGAACATCTATGAAAGGATAGTATACCCTCTGGTAAACTAACAGAGCTATGGAAATGTCCATTTAAAAAAAAGCAGACAGTGTAAAATCAATAAATGGGCCATGTTCAATAGCTATGGTGGGTGGAAGAAATCCTGAACCACCTTCGATGGTTGAAACACAATAAATAATGGGATAAACCACCTATCAACTGGTGCAGGATTTCTTCCATCCACAGTATTCTAATTTACAGGATAGGTACCCTTTGGTAATTTGACATAGCTATTGAAAATGACCATGTATAGTTGATTTACCCATTGAAAAAATGGTGAATTTCCATAGTTATGTTAATTTACAGGATAGATCACAATAAACCCATTGAAATAATGGTGATTTTCCATAGTTATGTTTTCCATAGTTAATTTACAAGATTAACCCAAAAAAACACCATCAAAGAAACAGGGCTAGATCACAGCCGTCTCCTGGGTCTGCCTTTAAACGATCCTTACAAGGACCTTCAGGATCGAGCGCTTGAAGACAGGATTTTAGGAGGATTGAGGGCTATGAAAAATAGGTCGATTTTTCAATAATGGATCATAATGGCATATCCATAATATTGGTTTAGTCATGACTATTAAATAATAAATCTAGCTATTAAATGATTATCAATGGCATATCCATAATATTGACTATGATAATTGGATATCAATAGGTTGATTATCAATAGCATATCCCTAATATCCCTAATAGATCCTAATAGCATATCCCTAATATTGGTTTATTCTTGCTGACTATGAATAAGATATTGACTAGTCATCTAGCTATAAATCATGGGGATTTTCATGACAACTTTTCGATTGGGATCATGACAAGATGATCAATATCCAGATCGATGATTAGGACGAAATGCTACTTTTGACTGGAGAGGTTTAGACTGGAGTACCCTCCATGCTGGGGGGAACAACATATCGAGATTGTATATGAATACACACAAATGCAATGAAAATGGAAGACAATATGAACATATATTAACACATGCAAACATACATGTTACATATATATTATTATTATATATATAGGAAAATGCAAATATAAATATATGTTTGAAAACGGCAACACTGCAAAAAGAATATGCAAAATGAACATGCAAGAGGAACATGCAAACACTTCAGAACAGCTGCAAAAGACATCATAAGAAAAATACAAATGTTTCAAACAACACCCCATTTTCGTCAAAAAGCAAGTCTTGTGTTGACTAAAACCCCTGAAAACCCAATTTCTGCTGGACGAACATCCCTAAAGTCTTCAGTTGTTGGATGTTGTAAGATCCATTTCTGGTTCAACATCCACATCCAACTTTGGTCAAAACAGGACGTCTGAAAAAATATGTTATGATATAGCTAAGTGATCAGCCAGTTATCTTAAGTTATCTCATTCTGCTGAAAAAAAAACACTTCAGCAGAATTATCTGAAAATGGCTGACTTTTCCTGAAAGCTGTCTAAATTCGCAGCATCTACTTGCGCGTAATATTGGATAACTCAGAATTATCAGCATATGAGTGTTATCTATTGTTCTCTAAACTAATATTGGTGCAACAATGCGATAAAGCATCAAATAGATGTTTGGTATACCACCTAAATGTATGTTATCAAGTAATAAACCATCAATATTGGTACACCATCCCCAATTTCACCATGTTTAGAGGTGGTAGGTAGTTTTACCATTCCCAAATGGATTGTTTCCTAAAATGGTGGTATAAACCATCGAGCTATTGGGGTACCCTCATGACTATGGAAACCCCCAAATCAGTATTTTTGCGGTGGTATAAACCATATAAACCATTCCCAAATGGGTGATTTATCTGAGAAAATTATCATATTTTGCTAACCTGAAATAAGGCCATTTTAGGATGATTCCCCTTACTAACCATGATTCCAGTGAGGTCGCAGTGAGGTCGTCAAAATATGCCCAGATTTACTATTGTTGTAACCTCATGACTATGGAAACCCCCATATAGTTAATGTCTGGGTATGGATTATAAATGGGTAAATGGGTACAAAAAAAGACCCTCAGTTAGATTCAAGGAGCGCCCCAAATGGATGGTTTATGATCAGCTCTCTCCGCCTCCGTCTTCGTCCGTGATGTTGCTATCCATGTTGGGACGCAAGGCCACCGTTAGCTCCACAAGGCCAAGGCAGAAGCACATCACCTGGATGAAACCAGTACACGGTACACCATCCAAATCGCCATTGAATGGGGATTTTAAGAGGATTTTAAGAGGATTTCATGGGATTTCATGGGATTTTAAGAGGATTTCATGGGATTTCATGGGATTTTAAGAGGATTTCATGGGATTTCATGGGATTTTAAGAGGATTTCATGGGATTTCATGGGATTTTAAGAGGATTTCATGGGATTTCATGGGATTTCATAGCAATGTTCGGCTTGTGGAGTTTATCCCCCACGGCACTACCGAAAAATGAGCCTGGCGCATCATCGCAAAGTCGCGGACTTCGTGAACACGGGAACTTCGCAAACACCGAAGAGGTGTCTTTATTGAGAAATAGCTGCAGCAAATTGGAAAAGGCATCTGATCTAAGCATGGTTGATCTTAGCCTGAAGAGCGTGTGTAGTTTTTTTTACTGGTTCGTTTATAATAGTATACATTCCCATGAAAATGGCAAAAAGATCAAGTACAAATACGGCAAGCTGGCTGTCTTGTATGTCTGCTGGTATTCAATACATCAGTGCATCTGTTTCATGGATCTGGGTAAATTATCATATTTCACTAACCTGAATCTTGCGGCCCATAAAAGGGGATGATTCCCCGCAATCTAACCATGATTCCAGGGCTCGGGAGAACAGGGTTCGGTCGTGATGAAATGTACCCAGATGGATGGCACCAAGATGTGAACGACATTGTGATAGGACCGTTACTGTGAACCGCTGGGTCTTTTCTTAAGATGGTTTCTATCAAGTTAAGCGGTAACCGTTAAGCTACCAAAACAAGACCAAACACAGCCATCGATCGATGATAGTTGTACGGACCAAATATTTCTGGTTGGTGGTTGAGCCACCCCTCTGAAAAATATGAAAGTTAGTTGGGAAGGATTTATCCCAATATATGGAATAAAATTCATGTTCCAAACCACCAACCAGACCAACCAGATTTGGTCTGAACGAATTGCAATAAATAGATGAATGATATGAGTAGTTTTCAAAATCCTCTGGCTTTCCATTCTAATGGTGAAGAACGGGATTCCCGGTTAATGGACTATGATAATCCCCAATAGATGAAGGGTAGTATAACCCCCGAACTAATCATCAACCAAACATACTATATTCCAATGACAGCTCCATATGTTTCAGAGTTGAAAATTGCTAAAAATCAATGTTGATTCCCCGTTGAATAACCAACATGGTTTTTTTTCCATCACAGCTCATAGGGGCGTCACTCAAATGAAATTTCGCCAGCTTAATGGGAAAATAAAAGATATGGATATTGCCTTAACACAATTTTCAACGCTGCTCGGTAGAGGAAACCATTCAGAAGTGGATCTTGGATCGGTCAAGTCATGAACACTCCCTTGTTGCACCAAGTCAATCCACTGATCTGCGGCAGAAACGCCATCTGTTTGGGCCCCTTTTTTATGGCAAATACCACGGTGACTGCCGTGTATTAACCCAGCCATCATCAGTCCGTTTTCCATGGTTTCCCCCCAATCGTTTGGCGGTGGGGCAACTGCTGTTTCACGCCATACGCTTCTTTGTACAACTTCCATCAGCAGGTCAGCAGAAACATGGGGCATATCCACGACCACGCAGACTTCGGCAAAGTCACGGCAAATAAACTAGTCCGATCCAGGAGACTCATCAAGACTCAGCAAGACTAGCAAGACTATTGAGAACATCATCTGGTTGGTGGTTTCAACCCACCCCTCTGAAAAATGATGGAGTTCGTCAGTTGGGATTATGAAATTCAAAATATGATGGGAAAATCCATGGAAAAATCCATTAAACCACTATAATCCATGATTCCCAAGTGAATGGAAAATGTTCCAGTCACCGCCAACCAGTCATCGTCCTTTCAGGGATCAAAGATGGAGTTTTCCAACTCGTTTATCGGCCAGCTGGGATGACTTGGTTCCTTCAGGGCCACGTGGAAAACCCATGGATGTCTATCGGCCGCTCGATGAGCAAGATATTGTCAATTTCCGAGTATTTCAAAACGTTGGTGTAATGTGTGTGTATATATATATCACTATCACATAATATATTCATTATACATATATATATATGGGGGGCTTTCCAAATTGGGGTACCCATTTTAATCACCCAGAAATTGACGATTTCAGTATTGAAACCTATGGTGTTGGGGATCCCCATTTTAAGAAAACGCCATATATACATATTTATGTATATATATATACATATTTATAGTAATTCACTCATCTGAAAAGCTCGGCTTCATCATGGGATGATTCCCCGCAATCTAACCTCTAATAAAAAAGGGCTCGGGAGAACAGTGAGGTCGTGATGAAATCTACCCAGATATTATATATATATATACATATCTGAAATCATCTGAATATAACATGACAAGTTCTGAAACATATTTATAAACATAACATAAATATTATATATATATATATGTATATATATATATTCTACCCAGATATATAAACATAACAGAAATCATCTGAATTTATCAGTCCCAGGTTGCCGATGCTGGATATCTCGCAACGTTCTACAGTTAAACAATATCAAACAATTCTTTTGGTTGATGTTGTTTAACTGTAGATATTATCCAGTTAACTATAGTTGGATGTGTAAATATAAAACCCCTGATATGGTAGTGTATATAAACAATATCTACAGTTAAGCAACAACCATTCCGCAAGTTTTTTTCCACACATCCAAATCCACTTGGGAACCCTTCACAAACTGACAGCTTCAAGTTAGCTGACAGGTCTAATTCGAACATGATAAGGTAAACTGTAAACCCATACTATAACAAAATTTACCACACAAAGGGCGATAGAGCCATCGCGAATAAGTCCAAGAAGGAAAGTTAATTATTGGGTTTTCCACACTACCCTGAGGCTACCCAAGATAGATATGGAAAGCCACGGCCAATGGTTTCCGCAGGAAAGGAGCGATAAACTTGTGTTTTGTTCATGTAAATCTAGGTTTATTGAGGTTTATTTGAGGTTCATCTACTGCCAAAAACCAACCCACTAATCTAAGACCTTTTACCCAGCAAAGACGACAAACCACCAACAAATCTACTTTTGCACAGCAGTCCACGTGTTCGTCCAAAAAAGGGCGCCGCATCATTCGCCCCACATATCCGTCCATATTCCATGCATTGGAAGGCGCCGGATGGTGGTCATGATGTGGGGTCAATGGATGTAGCGTAATACTGGTGCAAGCCAGGGGTTATTTCCATGGATTCTTTCCATTAAACTGTGCTACTTAAAAAAAGGGACCGACCATAAGAACCATTTGATGGCTAAATGATCCTAGTCATAGAGTACCCTATTTCACACACCCAATCGGGCATGGTGCTTTGTGGATCCCACATTATGGCATGATCAGTAATGGAGATGACAAGGTATGGGTCAAAAATAGAGAATCCAGCAGACAAATTCTAGTTTTGGGTGCGGAAATCTGGATACCCAAAAAGCAGAAAAACGCTACAAGATGAGGCCCCCGAACGATAGCTGGGTGAACTTATAGCTTGGTTTTCCGCATAAGCACTTTTCTGGGGCAGGGTAAGCCTTAAGGTTTTAGATACATATAAATCCCCCTTGCAATTCGGGTTCCCAGGCTGACCCCTGAATCTTTAAGGGACCACTGGTAGCCTCTTAAAGAATGCGAACCAGAACAAATTTCAGCCTTAAAGAATCTAACCCCAATGAACCAAGATTGCACACAGTAGCCACACATGTCCCATTAAAGGATTGGAGACCCAAGTTGCACACGAAGGGGTGCCCCTTTAAAGGATTGGATACCCAAGTTGCAGTCGAATGGACGACGGCGCAGTCAAGCATCATCAATAAGATGCGCATGCAATCATATGAGAACATATAAACTTATTTATTTGTGTCCATATTAGGGTTATGAGAATTTATTAGGCATCTTTAGGCGAATTTTGAAAGCACATCTTTAACATTCTTCAACTCTGGAAGGTGTTTTAACACAAATTCTTGCATTTACAATTCTCCTTGGTTTTATCCTGCTCACATGGACTCCAGCATTCTTTAGACAAAAAACGGAGGTCCACCTTGCACTACTGAAATGGCACATCTAAAGAATGCCTACCTAGGATGCAAGGGGGTCTAAGACCATCTAAAAAATCATGGCCCAGGCAACCAACTACAACAAATACAAAAAATACACCAAAAAAACAAATACAAAAGTAAACCTCGAAAAAATAGGGCGTCCACGTTGAACATGTGGACATCAACAAACATAAAAAACACCAAACGTACCCAAATGATTCCTTTGCACACCGGAGATGAAATTTGCCCTTCTTTTGCCCATGCCAGATTAGCGGCTTCTGTTTTTGTCATGGCAGAAGCTTCTGCCAAAGCGTTGTCTTTGGCTGCCTCCTCTTGTTTCATTTTTCTGGCTTGATCAAAATTGATTGTAAACAACATATCCCCCTTTGCATTCAGTCTTTGACCCGGGTGTCCGGTTCTTTGGTGGATGGTGCCATTACAGAATGAAGTCCTGCCTCCGGACACGATGAGATTTGATGGATCTTCTAAAGACAACTGGTGCTATGCCTGGGGATCTTCTGGGGGCGTCTGGATATGAGACCTGGACTGGGTTCGAGCTGGTGTTTTGATTCTTTAGAGGCTCAGGCCTGTCGACCCTACAACTTGGGATATTTTGGGGAGGGTGCCACTAAAGAATCAGGTCCTGCCCCCTGACACAGGGAAGGGTGTCCTTAAAGAATCAGGTCCTGCCAAAACACTGTTTTTTTCTGAGCTGGTGTTTTGATTCTTTAGAGGCTCAGGGCGTGTCGACCCTGCAAAATCTGGGAGTTTTTCACAGTTTGGGGTATCTTTTGGGAGGGTGCCATTTAAAAAAAAAGGTCATACCTCCGGACACAGTGGGTTTCGATGGATCTTCTAGAGACAAATGGTGTTATGCCTGGGGATCTTGGGGATTTCCTGGGGACGTCTGGATATGAGACCTGGACTGGGTTCGAGCTGGTGTTTTGATTCTTTAGAGGCTCAGGCCTGTCGACCCTACAACTTGGGATATTTTGGGGAGGGTGCCACTAAAGAATCAGGTCCTGCCTCCCGACACAGGGAAGGGTGTCCTTAAAGAATCAAGTCCTGCCAAAACACTGTTTTTTTCTGAGCTGGTGTTTTGATTCTTTAGAGGCTCAGGGCGTGTCGACCCTGCAAAACCTGGCAGTTTTTCACAGTTTGGGGTATTTTTTGGGAGGGTGCCATTAAAAAATAAGGTCCTACCTCCGGACACAGTGGGTTTCGATGGATCTTCTAGAGACAATTGGTGTTATGCCTGGGATCTTGGGGATTTCCTGGGGACGTCTGGATATGAGACCTGGACTGGGTTCGAGCTGGCGTTTTGATTCTTTAGAGGCTCAGGCCTGTCGACCCTACAACTTGGGATATTTTGGGGAGGGTGCCACTAAAGAATCAGGTCCTGCCTCCCGACACAGGGAAGGGTGTCCTTAAAGAATCAGGTCCTGCCAAAACACTGTTTTTTTCTGAGCTGGTGTTTTGATTCTTTAGAGGCTCAGGGCGTGTCGACCCTGCAAAACCTGGCAGTTTTTCACAGTTTGGGGTATTTTTTGGGAGGGTGCCATTAAAAAATAAGGTCATACCTCCGGACACAGTGGGTTTCGATGGATCTTCTAGAGACAAATGGTGTTATGCCTGGGGATCTTGGGGATTTCCTGGGGACGTCTGGATATGAGACCTGGACTGGGTTCGAGCTGGTGTCTGATTCTTTATAGAGCTATACCCTGCAAAACGATAAACGTATTTATTTGTATAAATCAATATATTCAATTTGCTGCTTTTATCATATCTAGTGTCAGTTTGGTTGCGTTTATTGAGAAATGTTTTGGCCAGCACTTTAAACATTGACAAACTCAACTTAGGGTTCCAAATTTAATCTCTAAAGAATCAAAGGGGAACGGATAACCCGGGCTGACTTATGTTTTAGCCAAGGAAAATTCCAAGAGGGATAACACCATATGATTTTCAAACGCTCTGTTTTCAAACTCTCATAAATGTGCAATAGTCCGGCGTCCCTGAAGAATGTCCTTGTTGAAAAATCAGTTGAAATGTGTTGTCAATGTTGAAACTTGTTTGGCTCATCTGCGATACAAACGATGGCCGGCGCACAACAGCAGTTTTAATTTTAGCAAATCGCAAAAATTCAAAGAGCTTGTCTATTGCCCCTCAAAATGCTTTCTCTAAAAAATCATGACCTAGGAAGCCTTTGCAAAAAATGGGGACTCCGGGTTAGCCATGTGGAAAAATCATCTGTTTTTGCATTAAAAAAAAACACGTTTTTTGCGACAACCCGGGTTGTTGCATTTTTTAGTGGAAATTCCAAGGGGGATCATTTACACGCATTCACTCATCACGTTCTCATCTTCCATCTCACCTTCACGTCTTCTGCTTGTGAGCATCTGTTCAAGCGGCAGGCAAGCTGGTTTTCATTTGACACACAATCCCAAAAACATTGATGAACATATCAAAAAAACAAGTTCCTAGGATCTTCCTAGGAAGGCCTCCTAAAGAATAGGAGACCGTCAAAACAACAGTATACATCTTAAAAAATGAAACTGGATTTTTTTCCGGCCAAACTGTCCTTTAAAACATACAGCTTTTTAAGGACCTCCCCAGTCCCTAAGTCTTTAGGCTCAATTCCCAGGAGGATACATATAATATGTATAGCCCACTTAAGATTCCTGGGGTGGACCATCTGAATGGTGCGTTTTTCCCAGACTGGGGGCATCCCATGATATAAGATAGTCATGTTTCCCACCCACTTGTCATGGCGAATCTTGCCCCGCAACGTGTTCGTGTTTGTGTCTAGTTGCCGAGGTTCATTCAATTCATTTGCATCCCTGTTTTGTCGGAAAAAACGAATGAAAACCTACTTTGCAGTAGCCGCCGCGACACTTCACCATCCATCCCCGCAGTTTTTAGCGGCCCTAGCGCGGGCCCATCACGCCCCAAACCTTCTTCAGGTGGTGCTGGTGACTCTCCTCCGCTGCGGAAGTTGGTGGCTTCAAGGCATTTTGGACGATCAAAATTTACTAAAAAAATGAGATATAACGGTGTTTTATGGAATATGATACATCGTCCCCCAGGATCTTATGATAAATGTGTATATATATATATATATAATTATATACAGTGTGTACAGTGTGTATATATATAAATATATAATTAGTATAATTGGGATATAAAAAAGGAATATTATGGGAATATCATGGGATTCTAATGGCATTATAAATATATATATATATAATGGAATATACTGGAATTGTAGTATGAGTATCCCTGGCCACCAGATACTGTTGGGGGAGGGGAAATTGGTGATTGGTATAGAGGTAAAATCACCCATTTGTCCCATAAAAAACGGCAGTGATTTGCCGAATAGGGTGGAGCAACCCTGAAAAAATTTTAACACGGTTTCAATCTGCACTTCATGATCAAAGATGAACTTATTCTCTTAAGCACAGTTTGGACGTTCAGCCGCCCCGCTTGCTGACTTGTCTGGGGTCTCTCCCATAAAGTAGATAGTCAAGGTGATGATCGACTGGCACAGACTGGGTCGGTTGAGGGATAACCCAGAGGAATCAATGTCGGTTGGACACCACGGGGGGTGATTCACCAATTTCTCGTACAATGAGCGGACGAGCTAACTCTGGTTGTAAAGTTGGGGTCAATAGGCAGGGGACTTGTCCAGTTCTTTCACTGGGTTTAAAATTCTACCAGGTTTCTAACTGGAAGCACCAAGCAATCATGAGACCTCCCCTTCCAATAAGCTGCGGGAAGTGGATGTTCATAACCCCATTAATCCATTATGAACATTAATAAACCATCCATTTTTGGGGTACCCCCATCCTAGGAACCCCCCACCTTCTGTTTCGTGGGGCCCTGGGGTCTCTATTGACTCATGTCTTTCAGCTGTTCAACAGAGGCGATACACCAACAAATTCTCCAGTTGTCTCCGTTGTGACATCGTTGTTGTGCCATGGTCAAGTTACGTGATATATATATCATTTATGGTCATCCATCCCGTAGTGACGTAGTGGTTATGTAAATCATTGTTTTTTTTGTAAATCCCGTAGTGAAAAATGGATTGCAAACCATCCTCCCATTGATGGGTCCAACTTTTAACCATCTTCCAAGTCTTCGCGCAGCCAGACAACGAGGCGTGGCTTGGGTTTCACTAAGCCATGAAAAATGCCTGCTTCTCCCATCATAATTCCTAATAACCCGGTTAGTAAAATCCGATAATCAATGGATACTTGATAACTAACTGATGATTGGTCCCTCCGTATATCCTATTACTGTTGAATACTGGTGACTAGTTATCATAATTTCGAATTTGTCCACTTAATAATGGCACGCTTAATCCAATTATCTAATTCGTGCTAATAAACCAGTTACAATAGCTTTGGTATAATAACATTAACTAGTATCTCAACATCATCAGCTATATCTTCAACCAGTGTCCTGTATATTAACTACTCAACAGTGCTATGTCGTCTAATGGCACAACTCGGCTCAACACTTTATAAACCCCACTAAATTATAAAACCCATAAATAACCCATACATATATATATATAACCCATATATAACCCATCTATAATCCATATATAACCCATCTATAACCCATACTTAACCCATCTATAACCCATATATATATATATATGTATACATATGTATATATGTAAATATATATATATATATGTATATATATATATATATGTATAGATATGTATATATATATATGTGTATATATATATGTATATATATATATATGATATATGTATCTATGTATGTATGTATGTATATATATATATGGCTGAATTATAATAATTGACTAACCTGAAAATAGCTGTTGTCATACGGCCAAGTAGAGGGATAATTCCCCTATATATAATATATATATATAGCCCATCAATCACCATTTCAAACATACGGCCTCTAAAAAGCCATTTATACACATAGCCCATATTATATCTATGGAAAAAAAAAACATCCTATTATATGTTTTTCAAGATATTTCAGCCATCTACAACACATACAGGATGGGGCCCCCCAGTTATAAGTTGGTTTATATACCCTTATAACCCACATTAACTATAGTTATATCTACCATAAACCATAGTTAAACCACTTATAAGGCAACTTAGCTATCTTGGGGGCCCAATCCTGTATAGTACATAATGGTAGTATACAATGGTAAATAGTGGTAATATACAATGGTATATAATGGTAATATAGTTAAGCCACTTATAAGTTATATCATATGGCTATGGCTAAAACACGATGCCCGCCCCGCACGCCTCGGCATCGTGCCACGTGGCCATCTTCTCCACGGGGACACGCACCGGCAGCGGGTCGAACTTGCCCGAGGCGTCCGCGGCCAAGACGGACGCCTTTCCGAACGCTGCAACGCGAGCTGGTGATATTCACTGGTTTGAGAGTCATTTATGTTGATAATATGTTGATATATATATATATGTGTATTATACACATATATATATGTACTATATCATATATATATATATGAATGTTACATACACCCAAATCACATCACAAGAACCATACCCGAATTACAGAAGAAAAGTCACGAATCTACGCTTCTTCCGGTGATCAAATGACAAGCGTGTCAACACCCCTCGTGACTTTCGCGAGGCAAAAGACATAAGTTTTACCACTGGGATCCAATGGGTGCTAAGGTGCAAAGCGCTAAGGTGCAAAACCTACGGCACCCATTTTTTTGGGGGGATGACCATACACACAAGGTGGTGCCCCATAATTAGCTAAGTTGGTTTATAACTCTAATAACTATGGTTTATGGTAGATATATCTATACTTACTATGGTTATAAACCAACTTATAATTGGGGGGCACCACCATACACAACTTCCAACTTACAAAAAAATGCTGTGAACAGAAGGATCGCAGAATCTTGACCTAGACCCAACTCATAGCTAAACGTTGGTTTGTTTTCTTGATCCCCCTGCAGGTTTTTGAGAAAATAAGTGGATATAAATGGGATATAGAATGGATACAAATGGGATAAATATGGCAAATCCATCCTACCATATCATACCACCAAAAAACACCAGAAAAATACCAGAAATGTGGCTATGATGGATCGAGAAAAGATGCGATGTTTTTTACCGTGAAATCCGACGGGTCGAAGAAAAATCTACCGCCAGTGAATTCCCAATGTTCCCGGTGAAAATCCCCATGGGTTTTTATAGCTTTTCCTGGTGAAATTCCATGAAATTCCCATTGTTTTTCATCTGGTTGGTGGTTGAGCCACCCCTCTGAAAAATCATGGACTTCGTCAGTTGGGATGATGACATTCCCACAGCTGAATGGAAAGTCATTAAAAATTCCATGGTTCCAAACCACCAATCAGTGTTTGTTGGTTTATAAACCATTATAATCCCCATTAACTATTGTTACATCTACCATAAACCATAGTTAATCCATCAGTCATGGTTAGATCCTCATTTTTGTCTCTTGGTGAAATCCTCACAACCCGTCTCTGACGTGGAACCGTCATGAAGCGTCGTCATGAACCGGAACGCCTGTGCAAGGCGTTGCTGTTCCGCATCACTGACCTTGGACAAAAAAAAATCGCGTCAGATGAACAACGCCTTTGTCAGTTGATGATTTGTAGGTGGTTATTGTCATTCATTGAGGATTATATATGATTATATAATATCATCTATATTGAGGATTATTATGAATTATTGAGGATTGTTGGTGATTATAGGTGATTATAGTTGAGGATTACAGTTGATGATGATAGGTGATGTCAGCACTTTTCATTAAGGATTATAGTTTTATTTACTAAGTATATTGATTATTATATATATATATATACGTATATATATATCACTGGTTCATATGATTCTTCTATATATTAAGGATTATTATCATCCCCTACGGGAATCCCGTATACAAGGTATACGGCCCCTTTTCGTGGACGATCGCCAAGTGGCTTGCACAGAGTTCACTATAGCGTCATCGGCTTGATTCGGGTGATAGAACGAACTAGTTCACCGGGTTCATAAACAAATGGCTATGGATCAATACCTATTAATACCATTTTTAGGGGGATGAACATCCATTTACCAGCTATTTTGATGTTCACCAGGGGTACAAGGTTTTGACCCATCCCCAAATCAAAGAGAACTGGTGGGCCCCACCTTGAATATGGGTTTGTCAGAAATCAATTGGTCAATCAATGAGTTTCAAGTGGGGGGTTCCTAGGATGGGGGTACCCAAAAAATGGATGGTTTATTATGGATTAATGGGGTTATGAGATGTTATAAGCATCCACTTCCCAGTCACTTTGATGTGGCCAAACAAAAAACCAGGACCAGGATAGTGGTCTATAGCTATACAGAGCAAGAAACAAGCAGAACTACAGCTTCAGACATCAAGATTCATCGACCCAATCCAGCGTTTGACAGGTTTCTTTCTCCCAGGTTCACTGCCCAAACATGTTCCCACATCTTCCACGTTTTCCGCGGTTTCTCACGCGTTCCCACGGTGTTCCCATGTCGTCCCAGAAACCCAAATGGCCGAGCGATATTGACATTTGGCCGCAGGGCCAACGTACTGATCCCAATAGCAATCCAGCAACTCTTGGTAGCTTACCTGTCAGCTCCATGGCTGGAAAATGCCCCATTTATAGGTGGTGAATCACCTATAAATGGGGAGTTGAATGTTGACCTGTCGTGTGAAAAAAAACATATAGCTAACGAATATATAAAAACGGAGTTGTCACAAAGAAAAAGACGGACGTTGTTGGTGTTGTGAAAAATCATGGATGCCACTGATCTGATTCTACCATTGTTTTGTTCAGGCAACGGTTCATGTTTCTCTCTCTGAAAGTACCCAGCCTGATCATCAGCTCCACATGTGGCTGGATAATCCACCATTTTGTGGATTTTCTCAGCGACAAAAATGGGTGGTTTCCTAAAATAGGACTACCCCCAGTCATCTGTTAATGTTGGTTAATGGTGGTTAATGGTGGTTAATAATGGTTAATCATCATCTGGTTGGTGGTTGAGCCAGCCACCCCTCTGAAAAATGATGGAGTGCGTCAGTTGGGATGATGACATTCCCAATATATGGAAAAATAAAATTCATGTTCCAAACCACCAACCAGTTGGTGATCTAACCAAATTGATGCTGCACTCTGACTGCTTGGCCTAGTAGCTGCTTAATCACTATGCCTCCCGCTGAATTCCTCGTAATTCATGAACCTGAAATGTTGGCCCACCACGGGGAGGATTCCGAAAAAAACACTGGTAACTGTTATAATTGGTTTATAAGCCAATATCATCCCCGTTAACTATAGTTACATCTACCATAAACCATACTTAATTCATCTATTTATAGATGGATTTTCCATGAAATAAACCATCCAGCGATGTATTGGGGATTTCTCAGCCATGAGGACACGACCATCTCTGCCGGCCTATGTCTCGGCCAATGTGGCCCTAAAAAAAAAAAAACGTATATAGAAAAACATAGATGCAAAATGATTCAAATACATCTATGCAAATACATATCTATAATATATAGATATGATATTATATATATAATATAGATATATATATATATATATATATTTATAGATATATTTAATATGTAATATATATATATATATACATACATACATATATATATAATATTATATATATAGATATATATATATATATACATATGTATATATATTATATAATATAGATATATACAATACATAGCATACATGTAAAAATGAAGGCATGACAGTATGTATTTAATCATCTATAGTCTATATTCATATATTGTCATGCCTGAATATGCACACAAACCCATCCATAGTGGTTTAAAAACATACTGCTTAGACCACTGCGTTGTTGCTAAAATCGCTGCAGTTTCTATCTAGAATGATGAACCATTCATGCTGTTACTGTTCCCATCAATTCCCTGTGCCACTGAAAAGAAAACAATTTATGAATCTGACAAACGCAGGGTCATCCAAATAAAATTCTATGTTTCTTAATCAAGTGTTAAGTTGTCTTAATTCAATCCAGAGTACTCAAAATCTTCATCCGTTTCCCACAGTACTCAAAATGTTCATCCGTGTTTTAACCAAAATTTACCAGCTTTAAATAGCCATGTCTGAAAATGGGGTATACCCCCAATTATAGCCATTTAGTAGGGATAATGATCATTAACCATTGGGTGTAGGGGTACACCATTTTCAGACAAACCCAAATAGCCATTATCCTTATTTTCATAGCATGTTCATCGCATGTTCATCTAAGAGATCCGAAAAAAGCCAGTCGCCAGTGCCTCCTTTGGGTCGTACTCAACCCGCACTGCTTCGGTGTGCCCATCGCCTACCAGATTTCTGGTGGCTAGGCTGGTCAGTTGTGATTACTATATACTGTTAATGTTGGTTAATGGTGGTTAATAATGGTTAATAATGGTTAATTGTATCTGGTTGCTGGTTGGTTTCAACCCCTCTAAAAAATGATGGACTTCGTCAGTTGGGATTATGGCATTCCCAATATATGGAAAGTCATAAAATTCATGTTCCAAACCAACGACCAGATATTGTTATTAATTACTAGTCTTGGGATGATACCGATCTTTCTAAGTCAACAGTTGATCATATTCATTACTGTTGTTAGTTATTGTTAGCTACTATTACTATTACGATTCTTTGCATTATCATTACTATTATCACACAGTAAGTTGTATCATGACCATCATTGTCATGATCATCATTATCATCATCATTACTGTTACTATGATTACTAATTATTGGACTATAATCATCAGTATAATGTTACTATTATTGCTGTTACTATCATTACTATAACTGTTAAATGATGTTGATGATTACTATTATTATTATCATTACTGATTGATAATAGTAGTGATTATAATTGGACTAATTGTGATTATCTAATATGTTTAATGGACAGTACTACTACTATTATTATTATTAGTAGTAGTAGTAGTAGTTATTATTATTAGTAGTTACCGGTGATGTATGGACTACAGTGAAATTATTGGACGAAGTTTTGATCGATCTAATCCACGGCCATTGGTTACAGTAATAGTGGTCAGACTGGTCAGAATTGGTTAAGTAACTAATTAACTAACAACAATGTCACTAACAACCAACAGTCATTGACCAACCAACATTGTTAACAATGTTAGTAACTATGTTAAAATAATCATAGTATATCATAGTTAACCAAACAAAAATGATGAATTAGTAACTATGTTAAAACCAACAATGTTAACATAGTAACACATTATTACAACCAACTAAATCGTTATATAAGTAACACAAGTAATCATTGTTGGTTGCTAATGAAAAGTTAGAGTATTTGTGTTTGAATATTCATTTACCACCTAATAACACTGGTAACTAATAAGACTAATAGCACGAATGCCACTAAGAACTCACAAGAGCAGTGGCGATTAGTCATTGCCATATATCAGTGTTTTTAGTTAACGGTTATTAGTTATTAGTTATGGTAACTAGTTAGGGCACTTAGCCATTTACCAATTCTGGCTATATATTGGTTCTAAATTGTTCTTAGTGCGTATTTTGTGGGATTACATAACTTGGCTGATATAGCTCTATAAAATAAGATGTATGCGCTGCATTGTGTAGATATACAACTGGGTTTTCTCCTATATTTCTCTAAATAAATGAGCCAGGATGATTTGTAGCACACATATTGGAAATTGTTGTTCATTTTGTTTAGCATATCATTTACCCTCCGGTAATGCTTGGCATGGCACTGGGTTTAGCTTTTCATTTTCACCCCTTGAAACCTCCATGAAATAGCTCAGGGATTCTCAAGTGCCCTGTTTGATTACAGGCGGGTACATATCTGGTTGGTGGTTGACCTACCCCTCTGAAAAATATGAGTTCGTCAGTTGGGTGTATTATTCCCAATATATGGAAAGTCATAAAAAAGTGAAAAAAATGTTCCAAACCACCAACCAGACATTATGGCCATTGGCCATGACCATTTCATCCAAGATCGAATTCTCCCATTTTCCGCACCTTTTAGATGCATAATGCTTCACTTTCAAATTTAATGCCCTTCCTAAAATGGGGGTACCCCAAATCCAAGTCATTACACTCCAAAAAAGACCATGACTTCGTATTGAAGCCCATGACTTGGAGGTTTCTTAAAATGCTGGCACCCCATTTTACGTCATCCTTTTTATAAATCGGATGTTCCACTAGAAACCATCCATTTGTTGCAAGATGGGGCCCCCAGTCGATAGCGTTCAGTTGGTTTCTAAGTGGCTTAACTATAATTTATGGTAGATATTTCACGAACTAGTTCATGGGGATTAATTCATGGTTTATAAACCAACGTTCACTTATCACTGGGGGGCCCATCCTGTGGGTCCCATTTCTGGAAACCCCCACGTGGGATCCCTCAACGAAAGCTCCACGAACGGAACGCCTCCGCAAACACTGCGGTAGCTGGGCGTAGGGTTGGCACCCCCAGTGTAGCCTACGCGAGTCTCAGCGACACCGGGAAGGTCATCGAAGACCTCAGGGCACAAGGTGGACCCCCTCCATGGAGAAATTGGTTTATTAAAATGGGGTACCCAATAGCTGGTTTATTTCATGGAACATCCTACTAACATGGATGAATTGGGGGTACTCCTATTTTAGGAAACCTCCATACTTACATATATTTACCATAAACCCATGAAAAAGTGATACAAAGTGATGTTTGTTGGTTTAGTTTCACCTAATTGGTTCGACGTATCTACCATAAACCAGGCTAGATAGACACCCAAGTTATATAAGTAAGTAGGACTGCACCACCAAGTATGACAGGGGTTTAAATGGGCATGGGCCAATATAAATGATACCAGATTTGGGGATGATGAACATCCATACACACTATCAGGATGTGAACACAAGGGTAATTGGGATCCCAAAACAGCTGCAAAACATGGCAAAACCAACTAAAATGATTGCTGAAGGCACTAAACATGTGAATTTAAATTCCAATAACTTCCAGTAAATGGATGCAACCAAGTTGAAATTTTGCAGGTTTATTATCGACTGGTTCTTAAGTGATTGGGTTGGTGGTTGATTACACTAGCTGGGAGATCACCAAGCATTATCATTAATATAATTTTGCAATTTTCACCAACCAAAAATCGGACCAAATCACATTTGAATGAACACACTTGCGTCAACTGAACAAGGTTGAACGTGTTTAGATAGAACTATTCCAAACATTTCCAACTATATAGATATCCAGTTTATGGTAAGAGGATTCAACCTACACTTGAACAATTTGCGGGATGATTTCCCTCCGCAATCATGATTCAACAAGAATTTGGGTGAGAAACAATCTCACTGGCCGGCATCACTCCGATGGTTTTTGCATCAGGGTGCCCACCAAAATTGTACGTTTTGCTATTCAATTTTGTATGCGCCATGAAAACGGACACGGCATGTAACATGCGATTTGCCGTTTGCCCAAAATTGTTGAATTGAGGAAGAAAATGGGGCGTAGTTTCCGGACAACGGATGTGCAGAACCCACTTGCGGCCGTTTCGGAAATTTCATGCAGGAATCTTGTGGAAACCAGGTCGAAGACGACCCCAGGAGAAATTTATAAGACACACGAGGGAGGAATCCTGCCCTTTTGTTTTGATTCTCAATTCTCATTGTTCTAATTCATCAAACACGTTTGGGACCCATATCTGTCGCACAGGCTGTGCCAAATTGTACTGCGCCTAAACGCAGGGGCATTTTCGCATTACATCTCTGCTAAGCAAAAACTTTTGAGTGAGTCCAACCAGTGAATCGTTTCCATTTTGTAAGCAGCAAGGGCAAGCAGAAGACGAGATACCCTGACAGCATTTCTTGCCCGTGCCGTTGATGTTCAAGTCGCAGAGCGGTGGCGATGACATGGGAGATGGAACCGCAAATTGCGAAACCGTTATTTGAAGTGCAGCGGTTCTATAGTCCTCCGGGCAGCAAGGCCCCAAAACAGAGGAGTTGATCTATGTTACAATGTTACACGGCTGAACCAACGTGGAAAAATTACTAGTTGATGGCCTCCCAGCTGATTTGCCGCGTCACTTGTTGCGGTTCCCAAAATCAGCCCAGCGCGAAAATCGCGACCTGTGCGGACGCGGCGTCGCCCGAAAACAGGGCACAGATCGACCAGTCATTTTGATAAAACCGTTCAATTAGTTCAGTTTGCATTTTAGGATTTCATCGATTTTAACTTTTTTGGACAAAGCCGAACAGGAAATTGACAGGTCTCCTTGTGGCATGGGAAACCCCAGAAACCAAACCTAACCACCCCTCAAAATGTGACGCCTTTTCTTGCAGCACAGAAAGTGGTTAAACACCTCTAGTTGCTGGGTTTTGTGAAGCTGTATCTCAACTTATGTTTTTTGGCTGTGTCGTTGTACTGAAAAACCACAGCTGCGCGCCCAAGCATGCTGCGCGAACAGCCCCTCAAAAAATAAATTTTGCTTCAAGCAAGCGCAGCGCTCAAGGTGCCAACCAAAAGCTGGACCCAAGGCCTAACACAAAGCGTTTTTGGGGCGGCTCTTGCCTGATAGCCGTCGATCATGGCGAGGCTGCTTGGTTCCTTCTGTTGGGTCATTGTTTCGATTCCTGTTGCTGATTGGGCAAAGGTTGCAAGAAGAATATGGCAAGAGACCCCAAACATAAAAAAACCCTTGATCAACACCCGGCCTTAACACATGTCGTAAGAGCACCATGTGTTCACATTGTTTGGGGAACAATCCCGAACTTGGTGGGAAAAAAAGTCGAAATCTTTGGCTTTGGTTACTCGGGTGGTTTATTATTGGGGCTCATTTCCCACCACCATTCTATGGCTGCTAAGAAACGGGTGAACAAGCCAAACATAGCTGGTAAGGAAAATAGCTGCCCATTCTGAAACCCTATGACGTGGCAAACCCACAATCAAACTCTAATCAGCGATGGATGGGGATGACATAATTCCCACCAAGTTATAAACACAAAGCGGAAATCGGAAATGGCTTATAAAACGGGCTTGCCGCTGAACTCACAGTAATCACCTTTCGGAAGAAGGGAAAGCTAACAGGAAAAAAAAACATAGATGTCAAGCAAATCCTGAGGGTTTTACCCATGCTTCAACGAAAATGGTGTCGGTTGGTCGGTTGGTTCAATTTTTTTCCCCTGTTGAAATGACCATGTTGATGGCATCTGCCTGTTTAAAACACACATGAACATGGATCAAAACCTATACCCTCCGGTAATCAAGCATGGCTTGCTGGCAAATCCCCCCCATTTGGTTCGATGGTTTTCCCACTTAAACCCACCAGTTAGTTCGCGGATGTTCCAGCCATGTGAAGACACATGGCTGGGGGTATATCCAGTATTATCCCATGATTATCCCTATAAGTATTATCCCATTCTTATACCATGGTATATCCAGTATATCCAGTTTTATATGGTAGAAACCATGGTATATATATATATGCTAACATTGGGGGTATATTGATGGTAAATGTTACCATATATAGCATACATGGATCCTATGGATATATATTTTACCATATGAAACCAGAGGCTACCATGGTTTTGACCCACAACAACCACTACGTCATACTACGTCACAACATCCGCGGCTGCAGGATGCTCAAGGGATGCTGCAGGTCGCACGCAACAGGAGTCGCAAACTGGAAAACTTGGGCTACCATTGTCTTGGAGAAACCCATATGTATGTATATATGGATATATATATATATATAGATATATATATATATATATATATAGATATCATACATGCATGTGTATGTATGTATATACATATATATATATATACATGCAGATTCAATTTAAAATTGGCGTTGTATATTTGTACATATCTATTTTTCATGTATATAATTGTATAGATAATATTAAAAATTATAAACATGTATATAATTGTATATATATAATATTAAAAAAATATAAACATGTATATAATTATATATATATATTTCTATGCTCATTTTTCAAGAGGTGCACATTCACGTTAATGTTTTCACTGATGCATTCGTTCCGACACCAACAGGGATGGCCATCGATTGGTGAATGGCCATAATTACTGGATATCCATGAACGGTCCATGTTTGAATTATTTCATGATCTAGAAATCATGAAAATATTCATGAAAATCACATCTAATAACCTGATCTAGAAAACATCTAATAAGATCTAGATAACATCTAATAAGCTGATTCCTGAATCATGAATAACATCTATATAATTAACACGTTAGTGATGTCTAGAACCAGTTTTTGACGTATATATATATGTGAAATGATATCAAGCTTCAAACTCTATTGATGACAAGGCTGATTATCATTCTTGATACAAGCCATTGATTCATCACGGATCCAGCATGTCCCAACTAGTCCCAACGGAAGCTCTGCCATTTGTAGTTCCCAGAACTACTTTTTAGAGAGGTCCCCTGCTCTTATTATTGGATTGCTACAGGGTACTATATATCATTGTATATCATGGAAATCAAGTTGGGTACCGCTTCAGCAATACAACGGTATTTTTACCTGTGCTCATGCATGGCCATTTCGTGTTACGAGGCCTGACTTGTGTCGTTGTGTCGCTCCCAAACGATGTATCTGTCGATGGGAAGCTCACCAACAGAAAATTGAATTTACCCTCTGGTAAACATACAAAAAACTATGGAAAATCACCATTTTTCATGGGAAAACTCACTATTTCTATGGCCATGTTCCATGTCGCTTTTTGTATGTAGATCCCAGGCCGGGTACTACTTGAGATTTAGTCGTAGCAAGACATGGGACCTGGGACCTGCCGAGATCAACTGGTTACTGTAAAGCCAACAATATGTTTTTCCATCGGATGATTTGGGAGATGTTTCCAACATAGTCCATTTTCATCCATGTTTCCTCTGAATTTGCCTAGATAATATGTTATAATATGTTATAATCCCATGATATAACCATCATTTAACCACTATTGGTATTATAACCACTATTATGGTTCCTGGATCTTCCAAAAAGATGTATCTGTATGAGTTACAACTGGATCCAAATGTCACTTCCCAGGCTTCCCAGGAGTTCAGTGGATTTCTGAGCCCGATTCTGCCCACTGGGGCAGATATCCGAAACTTTGCTTTTACCATCTGGTTATTTAACATAGCCATGGTTAAAATCCCCAAAATAAATGGAGGTTTCTAGCTGGGAAAATCATCTACAAATGGGTCATGTTCCATGGCTATGTTGAATAACCAGAGGGTAATAAAAAGCATGTGACCAAAAAAAGAGTTCTTCAAAATCAAGAAAATGCGATCTTGGGAAAGCATGAAGCCTAGGATGGTACCCAGATGTCTGATAAAAACGGATCAAAAATGTATGTTGCCTCTTTGAAGAGCAACATTTTCACATGACATTTCCGCATTTTTTTCATGGCTGGGGATGTGTTAATGCCAATGAACATGTATATTAAAATATATTAAATACGGTGGATGGAAGAAATCCTGCACCAGCTGATAGGTGGTTTATCCCATCTTTAAAGGCTTTCTACCATCCCAGGTGGTGCAGGATTTCGCAACCATCCACAGTATCTCAGCAAATTTCAGGGCTAACCCATGTTTTTTGTACTAAAGCCCTCGATCTTCTGGGTGGTTTTTGAAGGAAGCCCTTTCTGAATGACTCACTCAGTGGCTTTGTAAACCCTACGAAAATGAAACTTAGAAAACTGAGATGTATAAAATATATATATACTAAAATAAGTTATATACAACTGATATTATTGGAGGTATCTAACTAAACACTAGAAAAACTGATATTATTGGAGATATCTAAGTGTTTACACTACTAACTGATATTATTGGAGATATCTATACAACCTACAAACGTAAGTTGAATATAAGATTGCCCAAATGGATGGTCAACCATATAACTATATAACTTGTTTAGGGTCAATCCGACCTAGGAAAACCCACCGATTTTCATCCAAGAGATTTTTACATATGGGGCTGGGTCAAAACCCTATGAAAAATGATCCATGTTGAAAGGTGGGAATCAACTGGATAAACATCAATTTTTAATTTTACTGGGATGAATATCCATCACTCCATAAATCCCAGCTATGTTTCTTGGGGTTCGACCCATTCGGTGCCAGGGCTTTGACCCTTCTTCGCGACTCACCAGACATGGGGACGACCATGAGGCCAGGATGGGGCCCCCAGTGGAGCGAGCTCGCGTTCAGTTGGTGCAAATAAGTGGTTTTACTATGGTTTATGGTAAATATAACTATAGTTAATTGGGATTATCATGGTTTATAAACCAACTTATAACTGGGGGGCCCCATCCTGTAGGATCGTCATTCTTTGAAAATATATTGATTTATGGTGTCTGGGTTTTAATGGTAGATATGTCACGAACTCGTTTTCATGGGGATTAGAATGGGAATGGTTTATAAACCAACAGACATAACTGGGGGGCCCCACATTGTATATATGAAGTGTTCACTATCTATATAGTTATCTGAGTTATATATTATACTTATCTATATAGTTATCTATTAGTTCATTTATGATAAAAACTGATAAAAACTGATGACAATAACTATATAACTATGCATAAGCATAATATAAATATAGATAGCACTGCCACTGTAGATAAAATCTGATCGTATCCTAATAAAACTATAGATTGTTGGTTAAGAATTGCCCGCAATAAACGGGATAAGTATGGTCGAATCATAATATGTTCTTTTGAATTATATTAATATGGGTGCCTATTTTCTAAATGAAATTCTGGATCATCAAATCTTCTTGTGTCCTATATTGTTCCTATAGTTCAACCCCAACTAATCTTGTTGTTTAAGTTTAACGCCCAGCCCCCAGCATTTATGGTGGGTCACCTGGAGTTCACCAAATCCCAATGACCGCCTTGTTCTTGGAAGGCGAAGCTTTGGACGGCGACTTGGGACCTGAAAAAAGTGTGAAATCTGGGCGATGATATGTGAGTTTTAGCTTTCAACGCCAAAACAAGATTGGTAGAAAGTGAAGCCCGAAAAAATAGAATGTCAATAAAATAGTGGTACATAGTGGTACGTTACTCTTCTTGCATTAGGTCAAGACAATGATTCGGCGACAAATGGCGACAATGCCAGCATCGTGCCGGTTGCAGCACCAATTGGGTGAATCTCGTTGCCTTCTTCCTTTAGGTCAACCCAGAAGATAAAGCCATGGCCCATAGAAATAGTTGATTTACCTATTAGAAATGGTGATTTTCCATAGCTATGCCAGGATTTGGTGAGGACCAAAACTTTGGAAAACGCCCTTCAGTCAATCAGGCCGGTGGGCTTTTTTTTGATTGCTCCTAGAGCTTGTATTCCCCCATGTGATATTCATTTATGGCTAAACCGTGACCCATCGTGACCCCCTAAGTGCCCACAACTATCAAACCAAGGTCTACCCTATCTCTACCACCCATTTACCCACCAGTTGCCAACCATTCACCCCCCCCCTCATCCCAGCAACTTTTACAGAGTCCCCGTCCTTTTGGGAAGATTAAGCTGCCCATCCCTAAAATATGAACGTCAATTGGAACCATCCAATGTGTAAGGCTGGCAAATCAAAACTCCATTAAATTGGATACCAATGGAGGCACGAAGCGATTCTTGTGGATTACACATATCACAGCATACCGCAACAATAGTGAGATTGTTCCCCATATCATATGCTCCATGGTGCTGGTATATTTACCTACATGACTGGGTGATTTTGTTCAGGCAAATGTTGGTAAATATTCCATACATGGAGCATATGGGTTATAGATTGTTTTCCCTATTCATCCCATTTTCCCCATCAAGCGACCTAGGACCTAGGAAATGAGCTCGGCGAGCGGGGTCACCGCTATATCCCAACATAAAAATAGTTCTCGTCACCACCATATCCCATAGTTGTTCACTATGTCACCATGATTATATCACCATTATATCACCATCAGAATCCCATTAATTATGTACATATATATATATAGATATTCATGACTAAATCACATTAAGACACTTAATTCCATCAAGTGGATCAATCCCTATGATATCCCATTGATCACCATTTCATCATCCTTTTTCCTGGAGAAATCACCAAACCAACGCTGCCGCGACGCTGCTGGATGTCGCGTTCGAGGACGGGCGCACTGCGTCCAAGGCATCCCAGTCGAACATGGCTTCAGCACGGTTGGACAATGGCGAGGGGGAACGACACCACGGAAATCTAAGGTGAAACTCGAATCTGCTACTCTATGTCTGATGGGGCCCCCAGTCGAGCTCGCGTTCAGTTGGTGCAAATAACTCCAATTTCACTATGGTTTTTGTTGGTGATATATCTATAGTTACTGGGGTTTATAAACCAATTTGTAACGTTTGGGGGGCACCACCTTGTATGTCTGATCCATGTTTTAAAAAAATGATGTGTATTTATATCATGTTATATCTATGTAGTTGCTCATCCCAGTAAGTGGATTAGTGCACCCCACTTCGACTAAATAGCCGAGCAATGTCCAGTTCTTTCACTGGGATAAATCACCAAGTGACATCCGGTCAACGTGCAAAAAACCGGTGGGAAATCTGCTGGAAAATCCCGTTTCGAAATGATATACATTCATGGTGGATTTTCAAAATATAAATTAGTTTTCTGTAGGGTGTATGTATATTAGACATATATATATATATAATCATATATATATATAGTTTTAAATATACAGATATGTACATACCCAGTATCATATATATATATATATATATACAGTATCATATATATATATATATACATACGTACAATTAAGGTATATTTACGTATAATTCGTGTGGAAATGTTCGCTAGATTTCTCTTCCTCCCGGCACGTCAAAGGGATGTCCTATTTCAAGCAAAGTACCTCCTGAAACCAAAATTTGACAAAGTGCAGAACAACGCGGCTGCGAAAAAAATGACAGACCCCCACTTGGGGTCGTCCAACAAAAATTGCCATGGCAAAACCTCAAAATTGCTATCCTTAGAAACTGATTCTCATCATATCCCCAGACTGGAATGGGGTACACCAGTTTCAGGTACCAAATCAAACCAAGATAAACCAAGCATCGACTCAGTTTTTCGATGATCCAGAATCCTCTTAAAGGCCACATTTATATCCAGAAATGGAGCACAATATCCCTAAAATCAAATGGTGAAAATCATCATTTCCCAGAGAACAAACAAGAAATGTTTCCGGTCGGTGGTTCTACCAAACAGATCATCAGTGGTTATATTATCACATATCATTTCATGATATCCCGATGATATCCTCATGTTCAATGGTCAAATTTCCATTTTCGTAGGGTCAAAACACAAATGCTTTATGGTCATTCATCCCGTATTGGGGATCCAAACATAGTGGAAATATCATGGCATATAAATCCCTGTAATGGACTGATGAATTGATGGGAAATGAACCAATGTTTTGACTACATCTTTCAGGCCCAACCATGCCGCAATGCTGCAGCCCTGGGGGGTCAGGAGTGACCTTTGCGTCAATCTCCATGCTGATCTTGGCCTCGACAACGGCCGGAAAAGGGGAGTTCTATACCCTCCGGGACCATCCGGCATCGGAAGAACTTCTATAGCCTCTGGCAATTTTCCACCAATCCTCCAGAAAATGGCTGGAAAATCTAAAGTTACCCTCTGGTGAACTAACATAACTATGGAAAATCACCATTTTTAATGGGAAAACTCACTATAAATGGCCATTTTCAATAGCTTTTTGTATGTTTACCAGAGGGTAAACCTCCGGTTTTTTCACTCCCCCATTGAGTTGCTTGCTCCCAACGAAACCGCAATCCATGGCTCCCGGAGTTCCCAGTTCTGCCACAAGTTGACTACACTGACTTTCTGACTTGGCGGTACCAGTTCATCACAACCGGAATCGCAGTGTGAAACACACCATGGACTTGAAAACGGACCCCCCTTGGAATCCTCCAAGCTAGTTCTATGAAGAGACTTTGACCAGCATTCAACTTCCTTCCACTTCCGTTTTCCATTCTTCGGCATCTTGAAAATCTGACCCAATCCATAAAATCCATAACAATTCCGAGTTTTGGAGGGATCAAATGCTATGCAGTGCTGAAAAAAAGGGAACCCAAAAATGGTGGCTTCTCACAAAGGCTTTGTGCAATAGGAAAATCATCTTCCAGACTCAAAAAATGTGGGTTCCATGATTTAGAGCTGTACCCTCCCAACATAGACCCTGCCATACCCTGCCATCCGCCGATCCAGAGCTTTGGGAAGATTTACTTTCCATCAAAAGTCGGTGAAAACCTCAGGATCAGTCACGAAACCCTGGGAATTTCCCGTATTTTTTCGGCCAGATCTTGTGGAAAAATATGACCTGAGGAAAATTCCTTCTGAATTTCTTTGGGTGGTAAATTTCATAAATCCCCAAGCCGGGCTTTCGAAAACTTCCAGGGCCTGGAGGTTCTGAGTCTGTCTTTCCAGGGCCAATAACTTCTTGTCCCTCGTGCATGCGGCAGGGTGCCCCAGGGTGCCGCAGGGTGCCCCAGGGCGCCCAGGAGGAGGGGATGGGTTCCCATGAAAAATCATTGAAACCAATGTCCGGCCTTGCATTTTGAGACCAAAATAGTATTTACCCTCTGGTAAACTAACATAACTATGGAAAATCACAATTTTTAATGGGAAAATCCACTATAAATGCCCATTTTCAATAGCTATGTTAGTTTACCAGAGGGTATTTGTCCGGACAAGTAGACTAAGTAGAAATATCATGATATCGTTTGTTGGTTTGATATGGTTTGATGGGAGTGGTAAGACAACATCAACCAAAAAAAAAATAGAACGAGTAAGAGGGAACTCTGTATGGTTATACCATTGTCATGCCGTTCGACCTGAAGCAAAAAACGACAGTCAACTAGCATCAACCGGCATGGGGATACGAAACAAGCAGTAAAAAAACCCGAGAAATTGTGGCTCAACGGAAAAATATGATTGAGACGAGACCATGATGCCATATGATGCCATGCTTTTCCGATGAAATTTAGGGGATCCTACAAATTGCCCTACTTGTTTTCCCCTCATTCATTTCTGGGAGCATCTTGGAGTATCAACTGAAAGATCCTATTTGCAAATTGGTGTCTGGGCGCAGCTACCCAGGTGTCTGCCGTTCAATGCCAATGTGAGGTGGTCCCATCCAACCCTCTGGTAACAAATGTTACAGTTTGCGAACTTGAAAATGGCCATTGAAAGTTCGTTGATTACCCAGCTATACAATGGTGGATATTTCCATAGTTTTTTGTGTGTTTACCAGGCCGGGTAAATTGAAAGAAATCCACCATGGATACTGATCCACATGTTTGATATCTTCACTGATCCGTTTGCCAATGCATTTAAGCCCTGAAGGGCAATCAATAGCCCCGAGCCATGGAGGTTTCAATGGGAGACATCATCTTACCATACAAAAATGCCATACAATGTGACGAGCCCAGTTAGATCACATTGCTGGTCATAGTAAACAAAAGTAATCCGTTGTATCCATATTCTCAAAAAGCATTCCCAGTTGAGCATTGTTCAAAACCACTGTTGGTTTAATATACGTATAATTCTAGGGACTTTTACCACTCAATAAATCCAGACAGTGGTTTTCATTCAATGGGAGTCCCTAGTACAACCCTAGTATTTTTAGGAACGACATAGGTTTCTGAACTAGTGTTCATTGAAAACATATTCTTGGTTGTATTTCACATACACCAGATTCCTGAATTCCTGCTTGGTCAAGGTTCTACCATGTTGGATTCTCCATATTTCCCATAGTTTTTCCATTACCCTCTGGAAAACATACAAAAAGCTATTGAAAATGGCCATTTATAGTGGGTTTTCCCATTGAAAATGGTGATGTTCCATAGTTATGTTAGTTTACCAGGGGGTATATAATAATGTGATTCACATAATTGTATATATAGCGGAATAAAACTCCCTATGTCACTGGGACACTAGTAAAACACTCCATCAAAGCAACGTAATCCTTTTCTATATCCATCATATTCCAATACAATGGTGATTTATATCATATATCATTGGTAAATTAATCAATGCGGGTACAATAATAAACCATCCCCCAAATCACATTTTTAGGTGGTATTTTTACCATTCCCAAATGGGTAGTGTATTATTGTTTTACCCACATTATAAACATATGTTATAATATTTAACTAAGTCACGGGTCCAAAAAAAAAAAACCTTCAATTGAACAAGAAAACATGCAAAAACCCTTGGAATGCCGATGATCTTTCCACCAGATGACCTTTGAAATTGCTAGATCTTTTCCAGAAATGATGGAATATCAACCAAGTTGGGCGATTTTTTGAGTTCGTTACACAAATCCTGACTCCATGATTTTAGGGAGAACAGTGAGATCACTAGAATTCGCCCAAATATATTCCATTTACGGATGAATCCTGAAAATCTGGGCATGTAGCCCAAAATCATCCATCTTCTTTAAGGGATGTTCCACTATAATTTCCACTTTTTCAACCATCCATGTTGGGGTATCCCCATGACTATGGAAACCCTCCCATTTAACCATTGGTTGGTGGTATACCTACCCTTCTGAAAAATATGAGTTCGTCTGTTGGGATGATGACATTCCCAATATATGGAAAGTCATAAAAATCATGTTCCAAACCACCAACCAGACCACTATAGAAAATGGAAAATCACCATTTTCAATAGGTAAATATTTCTATGGACATTTTCAATAGCCATGTAAGAAATTACCAGAGGGATCCAGAGGGTATTTAAAATCATCCATATTTTTTAAGCTATGTATGTTCCACTATAAATTCCACTTTTTCAACCATCCATATCCTCATTTTAGGAAACCCTCCCATTTACCCTCTGGTAAATTAACATAGACCCTGTCAGATAGGGGTTGGAAGACTAGTTTCCATTAAACATTGGCTATTTTCAGGGTCTATGTTTATTTACCAGAGGGTAACCGCTATAGTGGACTATCTCAGTTGCCACATTGCTTCCCCGCCTGGCTGCATTCTCAGCCTCCAATTTCTTGAGCTCCACCTGGCTGGCGGAGCCGCAACTGAAGGCATGGCGAAGTTGAAGACATAAGAGAAACCCATCGGTAAATGGTGTTTCAACCAAGAAGAAATGTGGATGTCATGGGATTTATAGCTAATTTATGTTAAGTTGACGCACATAACTTGGTCAAGGTTTGGGTTGACTAGGTGGTTATAGCTATACTTAATGGGCTCCAACAAACATAGCTCGGGTTGTCTTGGGCTATCCAGTCATTGGTACGGAGCTATGGATATACAATTGGACTGTCAGAAGATCAATGGGAATTTCAGGATCCCAAAATGGAGGTACGTTAGTACCATATAAGGCCATATTTTGTGGGGATATTCCCTTACATAGGCCCATAGGCCTGAAAAATAGGCCTTATATATAGTAGGTACCTCCAATCAATCGGTTCCTGTTGCATGGCCATTGAGAAGATAGGCTACCCATCCAATTCTCTGGATATCTCTGGATATCTCTGGAGGGGCGGTTTTTTGGCAACCGCCGGCAACCGTTGGCTGTGTTCGAGAGCTCTGAAAACATCTGAAAACCGAAACGAAAGATAACGGCATATATAAACTGCTTGGTGGTTTGGAACATTTTTTATTTTCCCCCATAGTTGGGATGATGATCCAATCTGACTAAGCAACAATCCGACAGCTAAAAATGCCTCGGTCCCACTCCTGTCGAGTGAGGACCGGGTCGTGAACCAGCTGGGAGAAGATCTCATTGATGTGGCTGAACTCAGTGAAAGAGGCGAACTGGAAGTAGATCATGCGAGGCACGTTGAGTGCAGAAAGCTGTGTAGACCTATGGAGGGTCTCTCCGGCGTTGAGACATCTCAGCCCGGGCTCAGCCGAGATCATGATCCTTCTCCCCACTTTCATAGAATTGGATGATGGGAAAATTTACAGGAAACCCCTATATTTGATGGTAAAAACCATGGTTTCCTGTAGATTTTCCCTTAAACCAATCCATTGACACTTCAAAAATCAATGCAATAGTATGCAATTGTTCATCTTTCCCAGCCAGTTTGGCTTCACCCCCGTCTTACCCTCTGGTAAACTAACATAACTATGGAAAATCACCATTTTTTTATGGGAAAATCCACTATAAATGGCCATTTTCAATAGCTATGTTAAAATACCAGAGGGTAACCATCATTTCTCGATTCATTGGCCCTATATTTCTCTGGGAAAGGAGAGGATTCTCTCCCGTTCCAGAGCGATTTCCCATGACAAAAATCACATCATCAATGGGAACATCCTGGGAAATCCCTAGAAAAACTATTCAAGGGAAGCCTACTAAATGGAAAATATATGGAGAATAAAATGATTTTATCCCATGTTGTGGTCTTCACTAACTATATATGCGGTAGTCGCAAGGAAAATGATGTCCGTATTTCACAACTTACTTTTGTTTGCTGGAGGGTAACCATTGTCATCATGTTCCCTAAAAAAGATTGCCATTTTGCTGGCTAAACTATAACACCTCAACATATCTCAACAACTACGATCCCCCTACTAACCATGTTTTACTGTGACGTGGTGAGGTTGCTATGAATTACCAATAGTGTCATAGTGAAATCATTGAAATCCCCATGACTTTCAATATTTTATACGACTATATCCCAAAAATCAAATGTTCCCATGATGTGCCATGGTCATCAAAATAGTGTACATTGGTTATGGTCATCCATCCCATGATGGGAATCCAAACACATCCAAACACAATGGCTACAGTATAAATCACAATAAAATTAAATGCTCTGCAATTGGTAGGTTTCTCTCCAGCCTTTGACCATTCAGTTCATATATATGTATATACTGTATATATAATCTGGTTGGTGGTTTTAACCATCTTGAAAAATATGAAAGTCCATGGGAAGGATTATCCCATATATTATGGAAAATAAAAAATGTTCCAAACCACCAACTAGATAATGCATATTTGGCCAGAAATTGTAAGTGCGTTAGTTCACCGCAACTAGTTCAGTAGGATTAGTCCAAATTAGTCCAAATAGATCACTGGGGTTACCCCCTGGTACACTGACAGTTTGCTATTGAAAATGGTGATTTATGGTTGATTTACCTATTAAAGATGGGGATTTTCAATAGCAAACTGTCAGTTTACCAGAGGGTAACTAGCCCATCACTGGGAATCCCAGGATCCTAAAATGGAGGTACGTTAGTACCATATTGTTGGCCATATTTTGGGGGGATATTCCCTTACATAGCCCTGAAAAATAGGCCTTATATATGGTAGGTACCTCCAATAACTCGGTTCCTGTTGCATGGTCATTGAGCCCACTTGCGATTCCCAGAGCTTTCACCACGCTATCCGAGTTAAAATCACCTAGCTGGTGGTTGTGAATGTTCACTCCCCTAATTATGGACAATGGTAGATCTTGACCTATCACCCTACAATTTGCCAAAAATTGACCAAGATGACCAAAAAATATCTACATAACGGGAAAAAACATAGAGTGCATAGAAAGAATTTACCAGTAGTTCAACCAGAGAAACAAACATCTTGGTAAGCCAGCAATATATCATTGCCTCTTAACGTTCGTATCATGTGTCAGTATCCTGTGATAATCAAACGTGGCAGTGAAAAATAGATCAAAATACGATCTAGAAGGAGGTTTTAATCAGTAATTCCATCCCCCCAATATTAAACACCCCCAAAATGGTCCCAAAGATGTGTAAATCCTCTACGAAATCCAGGGTTTTTGCGGGGTGTTTGATATTTGGGGGATGGGGCACTATCAAAATTCCTAAAAATTCCCATCAATATTCCAGTCCATCCCCATATAGCTTTCCCTAGTATGATTATATATATATATACACATATATCCCTATGATATTCCAATTATCAATTCCACAGCAATTGAAAAATGACAATTAACAACGATTGATAATTCACAATAACTGATAAGTTGATTAACCTTATAAAAATGTTTAACTGATTATATCCCAAAAAACTCAGTGATTACTATCAACCATCAATGGTCAATTACTGTCAACCATCAATTGTCGTTAAGTGTCGATTATCATTTGCAATATAGTATACCTATTAAATCCTTATCATACCATTTCAATCCCTATTATCATCAATCATACCATGTCTATCAATAACTATGTAGTATACAATATGTTCCTATTGATATGATATCCCTATTAATTAATGTGGGTAAAAAAATAATAAACCAATCCCCAAATCACCATTAAACTAGGTGGTGTTTTTTCCATTCCCCAATGAGTGCTTTGTTATTGTTTTACCCACATTAATTAGTAGATTGTGTACCCCATGATTTATAGCTGGTTGGTGGTATACCTACCCCTCTGAAAAATATGCAAGTCAGTTGGGATGATGACATTCCCAATATATGGAAAATAAACAAATGCTCGAAACCACCAACCAGTTATATACAGTATTATATATTGAAATATCAAAAAATAGTGGATCATTTTCAGAAACATATTAGTTGGGATGATGACATTCCCAATATATGGAAAATAAACAAATGTTCGAAACCACCAACCAGTTATATATTATATATTGAAATATCAAAAAATAGTGGATCATTTTTAGAAACATATTAGTTGGGATGATTTTTCCCAATATATTATGGAAAATAAAAGTCATGTTCGAAACCACCAACCATAGGGTTTCAACCATCCCAAATTGCTGGCGCAGGATTTCGCAACGGTCCATAATGTCCATAGCAATCAGCCGCAGCAGCGGCCTGATTCAAGCGCAGAGAGTCCATCAAGGCGTAGACCTGGAAAACCAACGCGTCGCGTCTTCGTTGCAGATGGTGGGGGTGTTTGAAGGTAAAGAACGGGGGGAAAACATGGGAGGTGACTCATCAACAAATGCATGTTTTTTTGTATGGAGATATAACCCCATATTTTTTCTTGCGCCAACTTACATTGTGTGACTCATTTATGGAGGTGACTCATCAACAAAAACGGGGTGTAAAATTCATTTACACGTATTTGGGACCATTTAGGGGTGGTTAATACTGGGTATAAAATAGGTATAGAATACTTTATATAATTAATGGAATTTTGACAGGAGGTATAGAAAAATATGTCATATCTGCAAAAAACATGTTTAGCCGCTAAGTTTAGACAACAATAATAAAAAAACGACAAACATGGAGGTAACTAACCAAACAACATGTGTGCTTTCACCAGCAAACATAAATGTCACCAGCCAAAATGGTCATATGATGGGTGTAAAACTGGTGTATGGTAACATTGAGGAGCTAGTGCTGTGATGTTTAGGATATGATGGGGATGTGGTCGAGATATGATAGGATGTTACAATATACATATCTATCATATCATGGCCGTTTTTTTGTGAAAAATGATGATCAACCAGTGGTTTTTATTTGTGGAATCCTATTTTAAGGGAAAACCATATACCCTCTGGTAATTTAACAGTTTGCTATTGAAAATGGCCCATAGAAATACTTGATTTACCTATTGAAAAATGGTGATTTTCCATAGTTATGTTACAGTTTACCAGAGGGTACCAAAAACGATAGCTTTGAGCCACAGAAAAGGAGCTTTCTTGGTTTTGTATGGTTTATGTCCAACCATCTTTGCTGAGTGTTGGTGAATCCTATTTAATACCGGTACATAAATTTCCTGAAACGACCCCGTTTAACCATCCAGTTGAATTAAAATTGGAAATTGAAAAATAGGGAAAAATATCATATATAAACAGTATATATGATCTGGTGGTATACCTACCCCTCTGAAAAATATGACTTCGTCAATTGGGATGATTATTCAAATTATTCCCACTATATGGAAACATAAAATTCATGTTCCAAACCACCAACCAGTTATATATTAGTCATGGGATCATATCATTAGTCCATGTATAGGGATCTATAAAACTCTATAACTATGGTTACTAACTATTGTATACTGTAATGGATGTATTATGGATATTGAAATATTAAAAAATAGTGTTTCAGCATTCATTTTCAGAAACGTCCGTGTTTCGCATTCAAAACCGTGTTTCACCTCAGGGGATCCTAGGGGCTCCCAGTGCAGTACCTGCCTTGTCAGCTGTTTCTCGACACCTGACCGGATTTTGGGGGTACCCTCTGGTTATGTCAAAATAGCTATTGAACATGGCCATTTATAGTGAGTTTTCCCATTAAAACTGGTGGTTTTCCATAGCTATGTTAGTTTACCAGAGGGTACCATTTTCGTAGCCAATTCTCACTATCTTGGGGGATCCTCTCAAATTCAGAATCCAGGGTTACCCTCCGGTTGATGATTAGCTAATAAGTGGATTAGATCCCAGTGATAAGTGGATGATATCCCTACTTATCCCACTTGTAACTGGGATATACCATCTGGCAATTTGTTACATAGCTATTGAAAATGCCCATAGAAATACATGATTTACCCATGAAAAATTGTGATTTTCCATAGTTATGTAACACTTTACCAGACACTAATCAATGTGGGTAAGACAATGTCATGTTTACCACCCATGACTGGGAATAGTCATTAATCCATGGCTGGCATTGTAATGAATCAGGATTGGAGTCTCAACCTGTCAGAATGGATAGCCCCAAACGATTTTGGTCCAGTTGGCTCACAATTTTGGACACACGATGTGGATTTCAGGTGGTAAGTGGCTCTTAACTCATATAACTATATTATGTATAAGATATACTGTATAATAGATAATGTATAACATTTATAATATATAATATATAATATTAAATAATAATATATAATATTTTATATATTATAATATTATAACATTATATATATATATATGTATATATACTTCCCAAGTAAGGTGAACATCTGACTCATTAACTTGCGAAACTGAAACCCAAGCGCGGATATGACCCATAGCCCCATAGCCATTCCGCCTATCCGCGGTGGTGCGGTTTTCTTCCTGAAGCTGCTCGTTGGCACCTGGGATTCTGAGGGCAAACTCCAACCTCGATCCATCCTGACGGGGGAAATAGCTATTCAAAACAGTCTAAAACCTATCTGGTTGGTGGTTAATGGTGGTTAATGACCATTAATGCTGGTTAATGGTGGTTAATAATGGTTAATAATGGTTAATCATATCTGGTTGGTGGCTTTACCCATCTTGAAAAATATTAAAGTCAGTTGGGAAGGATGACATCCCATATATGATGGAAAATAACAGCCATGTTCCGAACCACCAACCAGAAAAGACTTAAAAATCAAAGGTTTCTTTGGAAAATCGAAATCATCTAAATTCATCTAGATTTCTCGTCCTTATGTTGCAAGGGTAGCTAGCTGATATGACTCAAGATTCAGGTTCAAGCATTTAGTCAGGTGATGTATTGCGCAGAGATACTATATATATATAATCAACTTGAGATAGCCGTCAAAAATGGAGGTTTCATGAGGTTTCAATGAAAGTGTGGCTTTCAAAATAATCAGAGAGAACTTGAGATAACACAACTTGGGTTTCAATCCAAGAGAATCAAAAAAACATGGACTTTGGCGCCGAACATTCGGGGAAATCCTCATAGAGGTGGCCAAACATTGGCATAGTCACCTGTCCAACTTCACAAAGTCTTCCAATGTATGCGCATTTGGTTATGGGTTAAATTCCTGGTACCCGGATGGTATACAAATATAGCTGGTAAATGGATAGTTATTCCCCCAAACATAGTAATGATAGGTTTTGACCCATCCCCATTTTAGTTGGGAAAATGATGAAATCAGCAAGAGCATGGTGGCTGTTTTACGCGGTTCCCCGATGTTTGTACAAAGCCACACCTGTGATATTGGTGCTCCGTTGTGTGTTAAAGAAAACGTAGCAAAAACCTCGGGGAATACTGATGAATAACCCCCTGATCTTACGTCTACATACGTCTACTACATACTTATATAACTTATATATATAATTATATATAATTATATATATGTGTGTCATCACTATTGGTTTTATATCTATGTACATATGCATGAACTCTACACCCTCTGTCGGATTAACCACCATTTTGTAGGTACAGTCATCCAATCAACCATGGTAACCATGGTGATTCATCTGGTTTCGGTCAAAATCAACCCATGTCAACCCCTCAAAATGGATGGTTCAATTCGAAAAATGACGCGAATCTTGTGGCTGGGTGCGCTCTGCGATCCCGTACCAGCCATCCAAACAGCACCAGAAAGGACGCATCCAACATGATCCAACCAGTACCAGGCACGTTCTGCAGTGCTGAGCGCTTTCTTCAGCGTATCTACTTGTACCTGGCATCGCGTTCGTCATTTTCGTCATCTGAGGATGGTGTTTGATGGAAAAATCCCCACTTCACAAGATGTTCTTGCTGAGATTCCCATCAAACATCTCCATTTTGGGGCAGGGTTTTATGATTTTTTATGATACATTGTTCTGGGTAGATGAAATAATATTTCACTAACCTGAAAATCCAGGCCATAAAAGGGGATGATTTCCCTTATAAACATTTATAAACCATGATTTTCAGGGCTCGGTCGTAGTGAGGTCGTTACAATTTACCCAGATTGTTGGTAAAATGACTGGGAAAATTCCAGGGGAAGAATCATCTACAAATGCATGACTTTTCCAGCTTGCTAGGTGGGCTGCAACCAGATGATCCGGTTGCTACCCTGCCAAACGCGGGAACGCTGCATAGCACTTCCCCAAATAGAAAAGCTGGAAACCCGGAAATTGGGATTCGGAAAAATCATCGATTCGCCTGGTCCAACATGCTTTTTGGCATCCTTTTTTGGGGACCTCCGGACCTAATTTTGAGCAAACAAATGACTGATAGAGGTACCCACCATAAAAACCAAGGTTTACCCGGAAGACTTCCAGAGAGGACCTCGGTTTTCTGAGCTGATTTCATTCGATGATTTTCTGCAAGAAAGATATGCATCTTCCCCCTACGTGTTAAAATTAGATACCCTCTGGTTATGTCAAAATAGCTATTGAAAATGGACCATTTATAGGTGATTTACCTATTAAAAATAGGTGATTTTCCATAGCTATGTTAGTTTACCAGAGGGTAACCCCCAAAACAAAGTTAGTACTTGGACATCACCTAATCCTCCGGCTAAACAGCAATCCATCAGAACCTACCACATTCGTCACTTGGTTGTCCCCCTGGTCCTATGTACTTCTGAGAAACCTTGGTTTAACGATTTAGCGGACCTATTCACTGAGCCATGAATCATACCCCTTTTTGATCCTGTTGTACAATACTTGTTGGTTAATGGGTGTTCTAGGTTTTAACCATCCTTAGTAGAACATGCAGTCTAACGCACTGTAATAACCAACCAATAATTGCTTTTAATGGCTCATTTAGGGCTCCTTATTGGGGTAAATATGTTACTACAGATCCTCAATTCTATTGGCTAGATATCCCAAGGTCAATTTCATTAAGCCATGTCAGAAAGTCAGAAACGTTTTTTTCTTGGTAAATCAAAACAAAATTGATGGTGACATGATGTTACATGCCCATGTTTGGATATTTTTCCCAGGTTAAATCTACCATTTCTTCATACTTCATCTAATCTGGGTAAAACAATGTCATAAACCATCCCCCAAATCACTACTTTTATAGGTGGGATTTTTACCATTCCCAGTCATGGGTGGTTTATGACATTGTTTTACCCACATTGATTATATATATATAGTGTCTGGTAAACTAACATAACTATGGAAAATCACCATTTTCAATGGATAAATCAACTATTTCTATGGCCATTTTCAATAGCGTTTTGTATGTTTTCCAGAGGGTACCCTCTGGTAATTTAACATAGCAATTGAAAATTGGCAATTTATAGTTGATTTACCTATTAAAAATGGTGATTTTCAATAGCTTTTTGTATGTTTTCCAGGCCGGGTAATCTCCCCATTTTTCACGGCTACTTGGCACCTCCCATCGACAAATTGCATCACCAGGCTCCAAGGTGCCTCAAGTGACTCGATGGTCATCTCCAATTGACTCCGAGCACGTTCGAACCTCGGTTTTTTTCCCACAAAAAAGGGGGCTGTGGAAACGGAGGAGTTTCACCAGGCTATAACTATCAAGATGTGAAGAATTGGGATATTTATGGATATTTTCTACCAAAAATGATTATTTAACCACACAAATAGTGGTTTGACCTGGTTTCACCATCCAATAACTGGGACTTAGCAAAAGAAGGTGCAGGTTTATATAATGAGATATGTGGCAGTACCTGCGCTATCTAAATGGAAGAACTTACGCACAGAGAAATGGGGGGTCAACCACCAGTTTCAACGGAAATCTTGCCGCTATAGCTGTGTAAGCCGACTGGTTGGATGGTATATGTATAATTATGTATACCCTCTGGTTATTCAACATAGCTATGGAAAATGGCCCATAGAAACAGATGATTTTCCCAGCTAGAAACCTCCATTTATTTTGGGGATTTTCCAGTTTGCTATGTTAGTCATAACCAGATGGTATATCATTAAACAATTAAACACACACAAAAAAAAACATGCCATCAGTGTCACCCTGCATTTTACTGGGAGAATCTCGCCAATGATTGGTTGAATTGGGTATATTTTTTCGATGTGGACAATTAATTTATACGGGACTACGTATAAAAATTGGCTCACCCCAGATTAGTAAGTAGGTAACTTACCCCACTTATAACTGTACTAATGCTACTTAATCTACTTATAACTAGGGGTATGGTTCCCACTTAGGGCTCCTACTAGGGTGAACCACCAATTAGCATTGGGGATTCGAATGGGGGATATCCTGTGACATTACTGGCGGTGCAATAACCATCTTGAAACATATGAAAGTCAATTGGAAGGACTACCCTCTGGTTATGTCAAAATAGCTATTGAACATGACCATAGAAATAGTGGATTTTCCCAGCTATAAAATGGGTGGATCTTTCCAGTTCGCTATGTTAAATTACCAGAGGGTATCTCATTTCCATATATTATGGAAAATAAAAAAATGTGTGAAACCACCAACCAGATTTACCATGGCCACCAGGGTTCCTGGCGTTCCGAATGTTCCGAGATCACGCCAAGTTATCACTAAGATTGGTATCATCATTTGTCACTCCTATTACATACTTGGTGGCGCATCCCACTTACTAAGTGGGATGAGTATCCCTAGTTGTAAGTTATTAAAGTGGATTAACCCTACCCCTACTTATCCCACTTATAACCAGGGATATAATCCATACTCGTGATATAATCCGGGTCACATCCGGGGGCGGGTTGGGTTGACGTCGCTGCAGCAGACCCCACTTTTGGCTACTTTTGGGATCGGTTGGGGGAGAGAATCATCATGTTCCAAGGGTGTTCTGTTTAAAAAAACAGAGAGGCAAAACATGCTTCACTTTCATCATCCTGAAAATTTCTTCGCAAATCTCTTGCTGATTGCCCCACTTGTTCAATTTTTTTCATACATTTGGCGTGAAACCCCACAATCCTCCACTTTCATCACTTCGCCGACTTCGGCCCCAGACGTTGTCCTGCTCTCTTCATCCCCCTCCAATTGTTTCCGCAGACCATCTGCCGACGAATCCCATGGGCCCCACAGGAACTATTGTATGGGGGGCCTAGAAGGTCATCCTATATAGCTAACTGGCGGACGAAGTAGGATTTCTGGTGGATATATCTACAGTTAGATGGGTTAGATGGCTCTATTCTGGTGCATATATATCAAACAGTAGATTTCTGGTATATCTACTCATACACACACCATGGGTCTACAGTTAGTTTGGAGTTTGGAACATCTCATTCATGACTTGTGACCCATGGTGTGTGTGTATGTACTTGACTTGGCTTATCATTTCAAGCGAGGAGCATCTGAATAAGGGGAGGTCAATCAAAATGTGTGCCAAGAATCACCTCGAAAAATTGTGTGTTGTAACCTGTGTTGTAACTATTTGTAACTATATACCACGTAAAGTGCGGCTGAATCATAGTAATTTACCCACCTGAAATCTTCGGCCCCAAAATGGGATAGTTACCCCAATCCATTCACCGTGAAGTGAGGTTGCTGTGAAGTCGTGAAACAATTCACCCAGGCGAAACGGATGTTACCCTCTGGTAAACTAACATAACTATGGAAACTCACCATTTTTAATGGGTAAATCCACTATAAATGGCCATTTTCAATAGCTTTTTGTATGTTTTCCAAAGGGTAATCCCATTGCTTGTCATTGCTTGGCCTTGAAGAAAACACAGCAATTTCGTCGGTGCAAGGTGCTGCCGGCAAATCGCGTTCAGTTGGGGGCCATAGAACTCCAATTTCACGTGGGTTTATGGTAGATATACCTAATTATACTGGTTGGTGGTATACCTACCCCTCCGAAAAATATGAGTTTGTCAGTTGGAATGATTATTCCCAATATATGGAAAAATAACAAATGTTCTAGATATATGATATACCCTCTGGTTATTGGAAGCCATGGCCCGTAGAAATAGATGGTTTACCGAACTTTAAAATGGTGGATCTTTCCATGGCTATGTTAAATAACCAGATGGTACCTATACTTAAAGAGGGTTATAAACCAACTTATAACTGGGGGGGGCACCACCTTGTGGCTGAGCCACCCAAACAACAGTAGTCAAATTGTGCTACTCATAGCAATGTAATGTTTGAAACCACAAACCAGATCTCGTTGCTAATCTTAGATACCCTGCAAAAAGTAGAACTGTTACCCTCTGGTAAACTAACATAGCAATGGAAAATCACCATTTTTAATGGGAAAACTCACTATTTCAATGGCCATTTTCCATAGCTATTTTGACATAACCAGAGGGTAGCTTGTTAGTAGATCTTCCTCTTTAAATCGCAAACGACTAGAGGATTGGTCCCAAAACCCATCCAGTTGGCTGACCTAGATCTAGTGCCACAAGGCCCCGCTCTCGCCTATTTCGGAACGAATCAGTTCCACCTGCACTTTGTGCGGAGGATTTTTTGTCGTGTGTCTGAATGACCTGTGAGTTCACAAAATAACCATAGATTCAACAGATCCCACAGCCAAACCAGACATGATGTTTTCAGAAAAATGAGAAGATTTACCAAGTTCGACAATCAATGATGAGTTATCATAAATCCCAAACCATACTTGTCGTTGCCTTAGTCTGTCAGGGAGGTTTTCATATTAGGACTCCTCCATAGTTGTCATCCCTGTTGACCATGTTCGCAAGGTCAATAAGGCCAAACAAACATCAAAATGGCAGTTACCCTCTGGTAAACTACCATAGCTATTGGAAATGGTCATAGAAATAATTGATTTACCATTGAAAATGGTAATTTTCCATGTTTTTTGTATGTTTACCAGAGGGTGTTTAGGGAGCACATATTTCGCCTTGATGTCCAGTGGATTTTTTCTTCCGGATGTAGCCTGAAATTCTGAAATCCTGTCTAAAAAGTATTCTAGTGTGGTCTAAAAATCAAAAAGCCTAGCTGGTTGGTGGTTAATGGTGGTTAATGACCATTAATGGTGGTTAATGGTGGTTAATAATGGTTAATTATATATCTGGTTGGTGGTATACCTACCCCTCTGAAAAATATGACTTCATCAGTTGGGATGATTATTCCCAATATATGGAAAAATAAAAAATGTTCCAAACCACCAACCAGCTATAACTTCAACACTGTCGATCTCTGTAGTTGTTTGTTGTACCCTTGAAAACCAACAAAACTCGTCCTTTGAACATGAAAAGGACATTGACCCAGACATTTGGATATACCACCAGTGTTCAGTATTTCCTGAACATACAAACATTGCTTTCCGTACGTGTACCTTCAGGGTTGCTCCAAACACCCCAGGTACTGAACCCATTTGCTCCTCCAAAATCGATCATCTTTTTCACAAGCAAAGCAATGGTTTTGGGGTACCCAAAACCATTGGGAAACAGGGGGCAGGGCCTTAAATCAGCATCTCTGCAGCGCCTGGACTTTTCATTGTGATATACCTGGCCTGGTAATTTGTTACAGTTTGCTATTGAAGCCATGGCCCAGTCAAAATAGTGAGTTTTCCCATGAAAAGCATGGTGACATGAATCGATTGATTGGAGGTACCTACCATATATAAGGCCTATTTTTCAGGCCTATGTAAGGGATTGTAAGGGAATATCCCCACAAAATATGGCCAACAATATGGTACTAACGTACCTTCATTTTAGGATCCTGGAATTCCCATTGATGTAACAAGCAACCAAACAGGCTCTTCATTGCAGAATCCTTCGCCTAGGATAAAGGGCCGATTTAGAGTGATCGAGGCGAATTTCTACGGTTCTGGGCTGCACTGCTTGGTAAATATATGGGGATGGGTCAAAACCCTGGTACCTAGTGAACCCCAAAATAGCTGGTAAATGGATGTTCATTCCCCTAAAAATGTATCTATAGGTATTGACCCATACCCATATCCATATCCATTGCCCAGTTGAATGTTGCTTCATCGCAGACCCCCGGTTCAAAAAATCGCTGAGAAGTCGCGATTTTGAAGATTTTCTCTGGTGAAACCACCGTATTTTCCTTGAATCCAGAGATTTCTCCCAAAAAAACCTCCATGTCTGTGAATAGATTCCACTAATAGCCAGTTCGTTTCCCCAACTATATCAATTGGCGTTTTTCCCATTTAAAATGGCGGTTGAACAAGTTGAACCTCCAATTTCTTTGGTAAATTAGCCCATTGAGATAGCTTTATACTAGCTCCATCTGTTTGGTCAAATCAGTCAAATCCTTCAACTTTTTATCGGTTTTTCATCCGGTCTTGGGCCGCTTAAGATACCTTGGGTGGTACCCCAAGTTGGTTCAAAAAACACCCATTGACTATAGATATATGGGGATGGGTCAAAACCCTGGTACCTAGTGAACCCCAAAATAGCTGGTAAATGGATGTGAATAACCCACTAAAATATGGTATCTATAGGTATTGACCTATACCCATATTTATATAATTTTATATATACCTCAAACCATAGTTAATCAATGGCCATGCAACAGGAACCGATTCATTGGAGGTACCGATTCCATATATAAGGCCTATTTTTCAGGCCTATGTAAGGGGATATACCCCCAAAATATGGCCTTATATGGTATAGTACCTCCATTTTAGGATCCTGGAATTCCCATTGAGTTAATCTAGTTATGTTCACCAACTTAGTGATCTTCGGGGTATGATTCCAGAATTATTCATGATTCTCCCACAATTTAAAAATATATATATATATTCTCCCATTCTATCCCAAAAATATATCTTACTTTGATTATACTCCACTATTGGGTTATAAACCCACATGACTAAACCCCATTATAAGCCACTACCATAAACCATGATTAAAACTAGGGCCTTTTGAGTCGGCGCATCGTGCCTCTTCTTGGAGAGTGCTATTTTCGCCCTTCAGCTGTTGCTCTCGGGTCTCCTGATGGAGATATATTTGCAGATCTGGGTAAACTACCCTCTGGTAAACTAACATAGCTATTGAAAATGGCCATTTATAGTGAGTTTTCCCATTAAAGATGGTGATTTTCCATAGTTACGTTAGTTTACCAGAGGGTATCATATTTCACAAACCTGAAACAAGGTACGGGATCATTCCCCTATTCACATCTATTCACCATGATTCCAGTGAGGTCACTATCATTTACCCAAATGTATTATATATATATATATAACATAGTCAATCTCTGATAGTCCAACATTAATCTTCGCTGGTTGTGATATGTTCCATTGCAAGAAAGCTGCCCATCCCAAATTGGGGACGATAACCGACGATAACCCGACGAAGTTATGTGTCTATAAATGTATCGATGTAACATTACGTAACATTACATGACCCGGAAATGATGTGTGTAGCAGTATATACAGATATACGTATAATCATATGTATGCATATACATACATTGTCCTGTCTACATACATATCATATAATTCATATATATTCATATATATATATATATGTATGCATATACATACATATACATATACATATACATATTATCCACGTATAATATATATATATAATATGCTTTATAGTGCGTATGTACCAGTAATAGTATATAAGATGATATTTCTGTATGTGTTACTTTCAAGAATTGCTGAAACATCGCACCATCGGTCCAATGGGAATCCATGCGGCATAGAAATCCCTATCGACTGGTGATTACCCGGCCTGGTAAACATACAAAAAGCTATTGAAAATGGCCCAGTCGAAATAGTGGATTTACCCATGAAAAATTGTGATTTTCCATAGTTTTTTATATGTTTACCAGAGGGTACCCCAATTTGAAGAAACAACGGACGAGCCACGTTTTTGCCATGGCACATATATCACGGGTATATTCTCAAACATGAAACATGAAAGCTTCAGGTCATCGTCGTTCAGAAGATCGCCCTACAGGATGCCCCCCAGTGATGTGAACGTTGGTTTATAAACCATTATAATCCCCATTATAACTTACTATAGCTATATCTATTATAAACCACTATAATCCCCATTATAACTATAGTTGTATCTACCATAAACCACAATTAAACCGATTATAAACCTATAAACCAACTGAACGCTATCTTTGGGGCCCCATCTTGTAGGAAAACAGATGTTTCGGAATGAAAACTGCATCTCCAAATGAACTTCGACATCAGGGGATTGAAAATCACAAAAAGCTAAAATTGCCTCTTAAATGACCCTACAACTACTCCCCAGATATCTAACCTGGCACTGGAAAATGACTCACTTCGATAAGGTGGATGATTTCCCTATGTTTTAATATCTGTTATTACCAGTGGGTACCTGAAGGCTGGCTCCTGCTTGTGAATTCTGTTCATATACTCCAGGTTCTTCTGTTCCACCACTTGTAGAGCTTGCCCAAGAGCTTCTATGTCGACCTGCGAAGGGGAGCATTTTGCCATCAATCCTGCCATTTTCAGGGCTATACCCTGCTCATAGTGCTTTTTATAGACATATCTATCTATCTATATATATATACGTATACATTGGATATCTATACATGTTTCCCCGATTGGGTCATATCCATTCCATTATATCTCCATCAATTACTGCTTGGTGGTTGAGCCACCAACCCCTCTGAAAGTCATAAAATTCCATGGTTCCAGCCACCAACCAGTATAAATAAATTATATAAGGCAATTGGGAGATGATTCCCCTTAATTACTAACCATCATTCCCCATATATAAACCACCAACCAGCCCATGAAAATCTCCCAGCTTAACTAACTATAGATGTTCATAGCTTTTCCATGACATTCCCAGCATCAGAGGCCACCTTTTTCCCCCTCGCCCTTCGCCAGTTTCAGCTGACATCGTGACCGCGTTGGCAATGCTCCTGGAGTTGAAGGTGGAGTCATCCTTTTGTTGCAGCCTGTTTTTCGGAAAAAAATGCCCCAAATTCTACAAAATCCCAAACAAAAAAGGAACCAAAGCTGGAAAAAATTGCCTTGATGCCTGAAGAAAAAACAAGAATAAATGGTTTTGGATTCTGGAACATGATCTTTCAACCTGGAAACAGCCACTCCAAGCGTTCATGGTTGCATTTCAAGGTGCTAATGTGTATCGATGAGGACCTTGGGATAGCTAGACAACCATAGGTTCATAATGCGCGAGCAAATCGGTCATTCTCGTGTCCATGATGTTAATGCAAAAAAATGGCCAAATGGATGGAACATCATCAAAAACATCATTAAACATCATAAAACATGATGAAACCATCATGAAACCATTCCCCCCAAAGATGGTATCCCAGATCAGGCTCTCCCCAAACCCCTCCAAATCGTGTCTTCCTTCGCCGAGATCCCCCATTGAGCTCCCGCAGCTCGTGGGCGCTCGGTCGTTTCCAGAAAACAGGGGCCGAATCTGGAAGCGGGGGGAAGCGAAGATGGATATTCTGGGGTTTGAGTGTTCATATTCATGAGGTGTGCCAATATATATATATACATTCTCTCTCTGGGTTTGTCCTTCTAAAAACGGTATTGTAGCCCTTAAAAAAGTAAACAAAACTCGATCGTGAAAATCATGGAAAATGATGGGCTTTTAGCATCGGAATTTGTGGTTTCCCCTTGAAAGCAACCAGAAAATATCGCGAGTTAACCATGAAAATATGGAGAGATGGGGATAAAAAAGCAACATTCAGCAACCACTGGATTGAACGGGAAAAATTCATGGCTTTCCCCTGGTTTTCACCCAATTTATTGGGACTTTCCTGCATTCCATGCCAATGTTGGGAACCCAGTGGGAGCCATCGTAGGGGTATGACTCGACATGGAACCTTTTAAATGCGCAGAGAAATTGGGAGTTGAGCACCCTCCGTTGATGAAAGATAGCTGTGGAAAACATTGCCATGTTTCATAGGTGTGAGGTGTGAGCATCTATAAATCAGCCATTTTCTCCCTTGCCATGTGAAATACTGGAGGGTACTGAATTCTCAATCCGCTTTTTGCCACTTAACCCCCCCAAAAAGACCATAAAAATGGTGGCCTAACTCCACAAATGGGGTGAAGGAAATGCAGGTCACTTTTCTGAGGATCACATTTCTTTTGAAAAAAAGTAAAACCTGGTATTCAACCATGGTATTGGAAGATCCATTCATCATGTATACTGAAGCCCAAACAGTTTTTCACTGTTTAAGTAGGAATTTACTTGTTTATCTTTTTTGGGATTGCTATAAAGATGATTCCAACACACTTACCTCTCAGAACGGTCTTCTGTTCTCGCCCCCATTTCCAACTGATTCCCTGAGAATCACCCTCAGTTCGTTCATGGTTATTACACGTCCATGTTTTTGCATATCCACCATTAGGCTAAACTAGTTACCAGTCAACTAGTTTAGCTTATCAGACGTTACACCCGTGATTTCAGTACGGAAGTCAATCGGGATAATCATTGCATCTGTAAGGATGTAAACTAATAAATCTATCATACCACCGACCAGAGTCACAAGTGTTTTCTGCCCGAAATGTAGTAAATTGTACACGATGTAGTCATGAATTCTGCAAAAATCCATCATCACGTTGTACCTTGGGCTACGGCAGCCATGTTTCGCTACCCCAACTTTCATCGGGACTCAACCAACGTTACACGTCCCCCATTTCGGTGACCTTTATGATTGTGGGGGGTCACAAAAAACTGGGGGGTTGCTTGAATCTCAGGCCTTCTATCCTGCTTATATCCTCATTACAAGCAAATTATATATATACATATATATATATACATCATCAACTTATAATTCGTTATGTTTATACAATATATTTAGACATCATCAATATATATATAATAGTGATATACTGATATACTTATACCCATCAATTTGTATGATGTATCATTACTCATGATATTCCAGTTTATATTCCCATGATATTTCCATTACTCATTACATTCCCATTAACTTTATTTCCATATGGAGGTTTCCTAAAATGGGGGTACCCCCAGTCATCATCCATTTATAGATTGATGTTCCATTATTAAAATTATAATCCAGCTATTAGCTATTGGGGTACCCCCATTCCAGGAAACCTCCATATAATGTTGTGATTCTTTGTTACCCCCTGGTAAATTAACATATAGACCCTGATGTTATCACCCAGTTTGCATGGTTTCACTAGTCTTCCAACCCCTACAGTATCTGCCAGGGTCTATATATATATATATATAACCACTATATAACCACTATATAACCACTATATAACCACTATATAACCACTATATAACCACTATATAACCACTATATAACCACTATATAACCACTATATAACCACTATAAAACCACTATATAACCACTATATAACCACTATATAACCACTATATAACCACTATATAATCACTATATAACCACTATATAACCACTATATAACCACTATATAACCACTATATAACCACTATATAACCACTATATAACCACTATATAACCACTATATAACCACTATATAACCACTATATAACCACTATAAAACCACTATATAACCACTATATAACCACTATATAACCACTATATAACCACTATATAACCACTATAAAACCACTATATAACCACTATATAACCACTATAATGTTGTGATTCTTTGTGAAAAATCACCATTTTTGACCATGTGAGCTCCACCATTTGCCTCGCCAGCCGAGCTCCAAAAATCACCCGACGCTCTTCATGAACTCGATGAGTTTCAAACGGACCACCTGGGGCCGGGATCTACATACAAAAAACTAAGGAAAATCACTATTTTTAATGGGTATATCAACTACAAATGGCCATGATTAGTTAATAAGTGGATTAGATCCCAGTGATAAGTGGATTATATCCCTACTTATCCCACTTATAACTGGGATATACCATCTGGTAATTTGTTATATAGCTATTGAAGCCATGGCCCAGTCGAAATAGTGGATTTCCCAGCTATAACATGGTGGATCTTTCCATAGTTATGGGAATGGTTTATACCACCTATTTATGGTGATTTGGGGGATAGTTTATTATTGTTTTACCCACATTATATCCCCTATAATTATAGCCATTTACACGGAAAAACAATACTATATTCGTTAGGTGTTTCCAATCTGCTTCCATTCACAGCGGAGCTTCGTTCAGTTCATCATAGCGTGGTTCCAGGACGTCTGCGGAAGGGAAAAAAACAATGATAAATCATGGGATTTGGGGTATGATCAAGTGATCAAGCACTTTTTCATCTCCAATCTTGTTTATCTCCATTTCACATTTTTTGTCAATGTTGTTATCTCCATTTCAATCCATTTCACAGGTTTTTTGCTAGATAGTCAATGTGTTACCTACTTGAAATGCTCAGCTCCGCTCTACCGGAACCCAGCAGATTTTCCGCGCTGGTGAGCGGCTCGACCCAACGTTACGCTGGTCGTCGACCAGCGGACCATCAGTGGTCATTGGATGAATGATACCGTATTATACAAAAAGGGCATATTTAGGGGTTGGTAGTTTTAACCATCTTGAAAAATATGAGTTCGTCAATGGGAAGGATGACATCCCATATATGAAATGGAAAATAAAAGCCATGTTCCAAACCACAACCCAGTTTAGGGGTTTCCTAAGTCATGGGGGTACCCCCAGTCATCATCCATTTATAGATGGATTGTCCATGAAATACACCATCCAGCGATAAAGGGCTACCCCCGTTTATGGAAAGCTCCATTTCTACACACCTGCAGTCCATGAATGCATCCTTTTGATTTGATGCACGTAAATATCTGTTCATTGAACTGAAGGCGAATTAGCCAAAGGTTGCAGGTTGGTGCTAAAAATTGCTACCACATGACCCAAAAATGGTCAAAAAATCATGATTTTTCTTAAGAATTTCTGTATTTCTGCCAATTTCTGCAATTTTCAACTATATGAGACAGGTCTGAGTGAGCAAATGATGCGCACTGCACGCCTGTGCTCACCAAAGGTTCTATTGAAAAACATCGTTGGTCATAGAATCTATGTTAAAATGTCAAACCCCAAAAGAAAGATGGAGTTCGTATTGTGCAACGCCAAAAATATTAACAAATCCCAATCCATCCTAACTTCGAATCTTAAACTATCATCAAATAAACCATTATAAACCCAATCATTCACCGTGTTTCACATGATTTTTCACCAGAAATTTCCATCCCCTCCCCGAGGATCAGATCATTGAGAATCATCCCGCCATGCCTCACCTGAAAAATCCCCTCTGGGCCTCTGGTAAACGAAGATGAAAAATCACCATTTGTTCATAGTGATGTCAACCCTTGACTAATAAACCCCGGAAAAACGGCTGTTTAATTAGGAAGGTACCAAAAAAAAGTATCAAATCATGACGAAATAGGGGGGATACCCCCTAATTGTCATAAACCATGGTTTAGCAAAATCCGGGGTTGACATTACATCTATAAATGGCCATGTTCCAGTATCTTTGCTTACTGGAGGGTAACCAGTTCCGATGACCGTGGCACGTGATCCCGTCCGCCTGCGGCATCTGGAATTTGGGATCCGCCAGCGCCGCCGTGATCTCCTCGGGCGAGATCTGGCCGTCGCCTGATGTCCAAAGTGCTCCAACGGTCCAAGGGGAACGGTTTTTCAATGTGGAAAAGCCACGGGGAAACCGTGGCAAAATGATCTTTAAATCAATGGGAATTTCAGGATCCTAAAATGGAGGTACCTACCATATATAAGGCCTATATAAGGCCTATGTAAGGGGATATCCCCCCAAAATATGGCCTTATATGGTACAGTACCTCCATTTTAGGATCCTGGAATTCCCATTGATTAAATGGTGGGTAAACACCACATTGATGTTTTTACGTTGACCTAGGGCAATGAATGATGAAATCATTGATAATTATGATAAATTTGGGGATGGTTTGACTTCACAAAGATATGAAAATTAGATACATTACTTGGGGTTTCATCTCACTTCGTCAATGGGCTACTACATGTGTAATAAAATATGTATATCATACTATATCATACTCATATACCCTACTGATACATGAAATATCGCTCAAAAAAGGGCTGAAACACTGGGTTATCCCCATGATCTTCCGATCAAATGCCATATCTCCCCATTGTTTTAAACAGTACCCCAATATTAGCCATGGTATATCCCACCAAAAAAAACAATATTAGCCATCATCTACAAACGATATCAAAGTATAAACCCATAACTGTTGAATTTTCGACATCGTCACTTCATCCTGAACAAGACGCAGCTAGACACAGATCTAATGACTGACCGTTCGTCACTTGCGACTCCGAAAATTTGTCACTTGCGACTCCGCGTCACTTAGATCTCATATATGTCACTTGCGACTCGAAAAACCGATCACTTGCAACTCAAGCCCCTTTTCGATCCAGACAAGAAAAGGGGTGGGGTGGGGTGTGTTGACGTTCCTTCTGCAATTGGGATTCCACGTTAACTCATTTCCTGCCCAATCGATGGTCGACTCCCACATGTTAGCAGCCCAGCTGACTGGCTTGGGAGGAGAACTGCAAAGCTGCGAGAAAAAAACAAAACCCGTGGCTGAAAACAGTTTCAAGTAGGGTTGCGAAGTTTGCCAGTTGGGCTAGTTTGGTGCTACCTTTCGTGACTGGTTGGTGGTGCAATTTCACCATCTTGAAAAATATGAGTTCGTCAATGGGAAGGATGACATCCCATATAATATGGAAAATTAAATTTCCATGGTTCCAAAGCACCAACCAGATAATATATTGATAATATTATCCCATTATTATCCCTATAACCACCAAAAGTCATGTTTGAAACCACCAACCAGGTGATTTTTATGTCGATAAATGTCCCCATTTTTTCACCACGAATCTCCGCATCATATGCCGCCATGATCTGCCGCCTGAGGTGTCCATCTTCACCAACAAAGGGTCCAAGACTTCTAAGTCCTGGGACTGTCTTGGGAGCGGTGAGCGGTTGGGAGCCTGCTAAGGAGCTTGCATCAAATTCCAACCACAAATCCATCAATTTCCAACAATACCCTCTGGTAAACTAACAGTTAGCTATAGAAAATCACCATCTTTAATAGGTAAATCAACTATAAATGGGCCATTTTCAATAGCTATGTAACAAATTACCAGAGGGTAACCGGCTACAAATTGACTTTCCCAACCACAAATTATAGATATAACTGGCTTGTGGGAGATGAATTGCTTCACAGGAAAACCAAAAAAGCAGAAACCCATGGGGTTTTTTACCCCAAAAATCTGCTGTGGCTCCAGTCAATCGATGTGAGACACGTGTTGTGGCTCAACTCATCAAAAAAAATGGATTCATTAAGCTATTTTCATATATCTGGGTAAATTATAATAATTCACTAACCTGAAAATCCAGGCCATTTGGGGATGATTTCCCTTATTAACCATGATTTCCAGTGAGGTCGCAGTGAGGTCGTTATAATTTACCAAGATATATATAACTATAACTACAGCTATCATAGGTATTACGGTATGATCAAACTTTTTCACTACAGTTGGATACAGTTGGTAGATGGTTTATCCCATCATAATCCCATTACTGGTTGGTGGTGCAATATGGTGCAATAAGCATCTTGAAAAATATGGGTCATTTTCCATAGCTATGTTGAATAAACAGAGGGTAATATAAAGCAACTAATTGGTGGTGCAATTTAGCCATCTTGAAAAATATGATGGACTTCGTCAATGGGAAGGATGACATCCCAAAAAAACTATGGAAGTCATCCTTAAGTATATAAAAGTCATGTTTGAAGCCACCAACCAGACAATCCATGCAGATAGCACTATACCCAACACAAGTACCTAGTACCTCCAAAAAACATGGATGTTGTGCACCCACGAAACTGAGCTGAACGCAGATCCCTCGTTTTCTTGATTTATGTGTCGAAGGCACGCGCTACTTCAGCATCCTTTATATATACGTGTATATATATACATGTGATGGGTGAAGTATCATAGTTCCAAAACATATTTGTTTGCCAAATTATCACTTCCAAGCTAGCTTGACAATAGAATTGGCATATTTTTGGGAACATGTTTCAGAAATGAATAGAAATGAGTGGTTTATCATGTTTTCTCCACAGAAAATCGAGAGACCCTCGCCTGGGAAAAACCTGCCCGCCATCCATCCAGAACCAGGGTCCTCTTGCGAGATATCTTCATCTTCTTGAAAGAACTCCATCCATTCCTAGGTGCTTGGTGGTTTCAACCAACCCCTCTGAAAAATAAAAATCGAACAAATCAGTTGGGACTTAAAAATTTAAAAATCAATTCCCAACTGATTTAAAAGTCATTAATATAACATTGGGAACATTCACATGGTGAAAATCATCCCATATTGTTGTTTTATGGGCCATTAATTCCAAACATTCAAAAATCTTCCATCCAGCACCATCCAGCGGCTACCAAATGGTGATCTTCGGGGTAGGATGACCCCAGCAATGTCGCTTCGACAAAGCCCATCGAATGTTGGAAGCCGAAGAAGCTTCGACGGGCCCGACAGGTGATAGATCTCTCGCACTTATGCATACCTTTGTATAATATACAACATCATGTGTATATATATATATATATGTATATATATACATATATGTATGTGTATATATATATGTGTATGTATATGTATATATGTGTATATATATATACACATATATATATATATTCTACACATATATAATATATGTATATACTATATATATATATATGTATATATACATGTGTATGTATAATATACATATATATATATACATATGACATGTGTATTACGAAATGTGGAAGGTGCTGGTAGATTTTCTCCTAGGATGAAATTAATCCCCGTCAGGAGCTAGTGATACCAGGCCACAAAATATCATCTATAACATGTTATACTGGAAAATGATCATGTTAGTAGCTATGGGAAAGCCCATTTACAGGTGATTGAGCTTGTAAAAATGGTGATGTTCCATAGTTATGCTAGATTCCAAGAGGATAACTCTTTAGTGAATACTCCATTTACCCTCTGGTAATTTAACATAGCTATTGAAAATGGCCATTTATAGTGGATTTTCCTATTAAAAATTGTGATTTTCCATAGTTTGTTGTATGTTTACCAGAGGGTATCTTGATAGATTTTCGCATTTCACTAAACTCAAAGTTCGTAGCGACTTTAGAATAGGAAAATTTACAATTCCTTCGCCATCATTACAGTGACCGAACGTGAGATCATCATCAAATTTATCCATGAAACTACCCTCCAGAAAACTACCTTAGCTGTAGAAAATGACCCATCTATAGATTATTTACCTATGAAAATGGTGGTTTCGATAGCTATCTTAGTTGACCGGAGGGTACCTCTCACCAAGCAAGTGGTTATTTTCCAATCGTGGTCCTTCGCCCCAATTTCTGGCACGTCCAAGTTGCATCTTTCGTGAAGAATGCGTCCTCTTCCGCCTGCAATGGTTGGTTCATAGAGACCTCCCGGTCAGGGAGTGTAAAAATTCCCCATAAACGATCGTAAAGAGTTGATAAATCTACTTAATGTAGAGATATAGTTGATAAATCCCCAATACATAAACAGTATTAAACAGTCATGTGACCTCCGAACTCATCATTTATCAACTATAGTAACTATATCATACTATATCACTACGTGAAAACTCTTGAAGCCCCCTTTAAAAACAAAAAATGTTGAAACATGTTCAAGCACAATCATTACCCAACCGTGTTTGTTTGTATCTTCAATTGGTGGTAGCTCGCTCAACCGTTGTTTTCTCTTCACTAATAGTAACCCCGATTTTACAATTTCAAAAGTTGTTGGTTAATTTTGTAATATTTTGTTGGGGGTTACTATTGATAGTTATTTTGAAATACCACTATCTCATGATGTTGGGGGTTGCTATAAAGTTCTGTCACTTTTTTAAAGGTATCACAAGTTTATTGTGACTTCTATGGGGCGAATGCGCGAATGCGTTTAATCTGTGAAGCCTCCAATCTCAACATACGGACTTTTTGTTTGGTAGTTTCTTAAAATAAGGGAACCCTTAAAAATATTCAACTCATGTGTCATTTCAATGGTTTCGGGGCCACCCATCTTAAGAGATCCAACTGGAAATGGTGGAACGGTGGAACTCCTCACTTGGGTTCCCAGATCAATCGTTCCCATAGCCTGGGTTTTCCATGGTTTTCCCAGATCAATCCATGCCCCACTTGTCGTTACCCAGCCTGGTAATGACTGTTACATAGCTATTTTTTCAATGGTGATATAGAAATCGTGGATTTACCCAGCTATAACATGGTGAATTTCCAGTTCGCTATGTTAGCTTTTTGTATGTTTACCAGAGGGTAATCCATTGATATCCACATTGATAATGTCAACCCCGGATTAATCAACCATGGTTTATTAATTTGGGGGGTACTCCTCCTATTTCGTCATTTCATCTGATGCTTTTTTATGGTATTCCCCCAATTTTTCACAGCCGTAAACGGGGTTTATTAATCCAGGGTTGACATTAGTTTTTTGAGTGGACTAAGCCTACTTATCCCACTAGCAAAACCAGAGATGAGCCACCAAGCATCAATGATTTTTGGTGCCAATGGTGCCAATGGTGCCAATGGTGCCACCCAGGTTTATCCCAACTTTGTAGCGCAAGTCACTTGGGTACGGCTCCACCTGGTTCGATCTAAAATCCCAATGTCGACCCATTTCGGATTCGCGGTGCCCCAAATGTTCGTTGGCTAAGTTGGTGAACATAACTCCACTGTTGGGTTTATGGTAGATATATCAAACTAGATAACAGGGTGTAATACAACTGCATGTGATTTTTATACATATATATGTGCCCATGGTCACAAGTTGGTCTAGTTTCCGATAAGTTTAGCACCCATTACGTGCCTCCTATAAGTTGGTTTACAAACCCATATCATATATATATATGCTGGTTGGTGGTTTCAACCCCCCTGAAAAATATTAGTCAGATTGGATCATCATCCCAACTATTGGGGAAAATAAAAAATGTTCCAAACCACCAACCAGTATATATGTCTAGTCAGTTCAATATATCTGCCATAATTCCAATCATTCGCCTAGCTATAAACCATCTTCGCTGAGGATCAGGGGCACTACGACTGGAGGATCAGTGAATTTTCCCGGCCAACAAGTCCCCATGATAAGTGGATCATTTATAAGTGGCTAAAATCAATGGATTGGTTTAAGGGAAAATTTACAGGAAACCATAGATTTTCCCATTAAATATGGGGCTTTCCTGCAAATTTAAACCAATCCATTCATAAAAAGACACACACACACTAAGCACACTAAGCACGTACTCAATTTATGGGATGATCCTGATGATCCTCAAAATATATTCTACCCATTTCATGACCACTTATATTACCCTCTGGTAAACTGTTACATAACTATGGAAAAATCCACCATTTTATAGCTGGGAAAATCCACTATAACTATGGCAATTTTCAATAGCTTTTTGTATGTTTACCAGAGGGTACCCTCTGGTAATTTAACATAGCTATTGAAAATTGGAATTTGTTTAATGGGAAAATCCACTATAACTATGGAAAATCACTATTTTTAATGGGATTATTAAAAAAAACACCACGAAAAAATCCACGGTAGCAACCAGCTCTGCACGCCGCGGCGTCGCCAGCTGCGCGCCTCTTCTTCCACCGGAGCCTGGTACGGCTCGCGTAGCACGCGCATCGTTGTGCGTTTGTGGCTGGTCCCAGAGAATCCCGTTTCCCATACAGATTTTCACAACCATTTATAGATGGTTTAATTGTGGTTTATGGTAGATATAACTATAGTTAATGGGGATTATAATGGGTTAGCCTCTGGTAAACATACAAAAAGCTATTGAAAATGGCCATAGAAATAGTGGCTTTACCCAGCTATAAAATGGTGATTTTCCATAGTTATGTAACAGTTTACCAGAGGGTAAATGCAAGGTGGTGCCTCCTAGATAGAGTTCAGTTGGTTTATAACTCCAATTTCACTATGGTTTTTGTTGGTGATATATCTATAGTATTCATGGGGTGAATCTAAACCAATTTATAACGTTTGGGGAGCACCACCTTGTGGGTGGCATAAACCACGATCTAAGATCAATGTTAGCACAGCGATAGTAAAGAATCCCTTTTTTTGGATGTAAATATCTAAGGTTATATAGTACATGGATGTAATTGGCGGTAAATTCTAGTTTTATGGATGGTATATGCGTTGCAGCGAAATTCCATGTCCCCTAATTTTTGGTAGGATGCATCAACTTACCCAACCTCCAAGAACATAAAACATCCCTGAAATTCCAACCAAAAAAGACAACCATTGCCATAGCAAATGGCCAAATCTCTCTGATTTTCCATTGGGTTGGTAGGTCACCCCTCATTTTTCCCACGATCGCAGCATGCTTTCAGCGGCAAAGAAGTTTGCCGGCCGAGAAAGACCACTTCCGCCCCTGCCGAACATCTAACTATGTCTAAATCTATTTATGTATATATGGCTGGGTTATATATGGATGGATTTGTCTGAAGATAGGGTGTCATAATGGCGCCGATGGGGGATCGAAGCTCATTTCCCATCAATATGATCTAAAATTGCACGGGGAATTCAGGTTATACCCCAAGATAGGGGCCATTTTGAGGTCGGCCATAGGTGATCAACCATGGGATTTGGGTACCTATTTTCAGACCACTAATGTGGTTGAGACAATGTCATAAACCATCCATGACTGGAAATGGTAAAACTATCAGCCATCTATGGTGATTTTGGGGATGGTTTATAACATTGTCTTACCCACATTACGAACTTCTGGAATCCACTACGTCCAAAGTCTGGGGGTGCACTTGAGGGTGTAGCCATGGTTTGGTTAACCCCGAAAAGTTGGAATATGGGGCCCCTACAACTATGGTTATAGATCCACTTATAACTGGAACTGCACTTCCAAGAAGTCTCTCATTTGCTACATTTGTAGGAGTCGATTGGTGGACAAACTCTCATCTATGCTGCTGATCATGGATATATCATCGTATAGTATATATATATGTATTTTATATTATTTTATGATATTTTATGTGTTGGTGGGCTGGAAACTTAAACCTTCAGTGTTCCTAATAGATTCACTCCACTTTTAGAAAGCTCTGTCAATCGACATGTTGCAGAGCCGTGGGCAACACAAAAAAACGCCGCCTTGGCTGCTGTGGTCGCGATAGCAGCCGCTAAGTCGAGGGCAGACGGTTTCGGCTCTACCTAGAGCTGGCGTGCTAGTTTCAACATGTGCCTATAATTGTGTATATACAGACAATTGCCTATATATATATATACATACTTGTATGTTTAATATATGTTTATATATATATATAATTGCATATATACAAGTACATGCGTATAAGGATGTCCATGTATATATATATATATATGCATATATGTGTGATGATCTCTATGTACATGCCTGAAAATATGTGTATATACAACATTATATAGGTATATATGCTATCAGCAGACAGAACAATACATATTGATATCTACATATGTATAATGATATATATATATATATGCATTATAATCTGGCTGATTAAAAAAACACTAGTTTGAAATAGTTTATATACATACGTTAAGGCAATTGGGGAATGATTCCCCTTACTAACCATCATTCCAGCGACGTCACGACGTGAGGTCATAACATAATTCATCCAGATATAATGGTATCATATGTGTATATATATAAGTGGGATACACCTTCCTAATTTTATCTATACGTATGTATATAGATTAATATGTGAATATGCATGTACAATATACATAACTACATACAATATCATACAATTACATGCACATAGACAGGCTTAGTATGGCTTAGTGATGCTTAGTGCGTCTTTGATGACTGGCACATATAATCCTATCATGTCCTTTTTCACCAACATAATGACATGACATAACCACAGATCGACAGGACAAAAATTGAGACCTGAGGATGGGTACAAAATAGATAAAAACATACACAAAATACATTTCATAGCCCCAGAACTTGGGATTATCATATTGATACTGTACCCTCCGGTGTCGTCAAACATGGCTAGCTGGAAAATCCACCATTTAGTTCGATGATGTTCCCATCAAAGCTCCATTTAGTTCGGGGATTTCCCAGCTAGCCATGTTTGAGGACACCGGAGGGTATACTATCTGAAGAACAAAGTTTATAGCGTCTGATCCCAATAAGCAAGAACCGCAAGAACAAAGACAGAAGAACGATGTGTTCCATACCATTTCAACCCCCGGGGCATTTAACATAGCTGTTGAAAATGGCTCATCAACAGTTGATTTACCTATTAAAAATGGTGATTTTCCGTAGTTTTTTGTATGTTTACCAGAGGTTAAACCTCCACTAATCACCATTAGATCCCATTAAATCACCATGAAATCCCATTGAATCCCATTAAATCACCATTAATCACCATTAGATCACCATTTTTAGGATCCTGAAATTCCCATTGAAAAATGGGTGGATACTATACCTGTTTCAAGTCCCCAAGTCCGGGGCCATTTTTCGTGTCTCGCCATCCCAGGGAATCACCGTCCGCCCCACCTTCGCCGTGCTCGCGGCATCTGTTGGAGGGGCAGCTTTTGAGTCCTGCGCTGATCACAGTCTCAGTCTGGTAGGATTACGTGACACATACTGGATACTATGTTATATATCTATATATATATATTATGTATATTATATATAATGTATATTATGCGTATACATTATGTATATTATGTATATTATATATATTATGTATATTATATATAATGTATATTATATATATAATGTATATTATATATATAATGTATATTATATATATAATGTATATTATATCTATCATATTATATATATATATATATATTATATATATATTATGTATATTATATATTATATACATATATATTATATATATTATGTATATTATATATATTATGTATATTATATATATATTGTGTATATTATATATATTATATTATATATATATATATATTATGTATATTATATATATGTTATGTATATTAATAAATTATATATATATTATGTATATTGTATATATATTATGTATATTATATATATTATGTATATTATATATATTATGTATATTATGTGTATATATTATGTATATTATGTATATTATACATATTATGTATGTTATATATATTATGTATATTATATATAATTATATATATTATGTGAAAAAGTCTCAAGTGAAACTCAAGTGAAACTTAGCTCAAGTCATGTGGAATACACAGCAGCTCAGTTGCTTGCGCTGCAGGTAGCACTGAAGCAGATCCGTTGATGGGAATAAGCGTTTAGTCCCCCACTAAAGGCTAAGGAACATTCATATTAAAACCATAAAAGAGTTATAACTGGTTGGTGGTTTCAACCCCTCTGAAAAATATTAGTCAGTTGGGATTATTATTCCCAATATATGGAAAATAACATTCATGTTCCAAACCACCAACCAGTAAAAGACTTATAACCAAATCCCCTAGCTAAATCCCCATGATGTCCCCGTCTTTCCCGAGTGAAATCACAACTTGGATAGTTTTAATTCACCATATTCCCATGAAATTCCTATCCATGAAGATTCCATAAATTTCCCATTGTGCAAGTCTCCATGATTTTCCCCTGGGTTGGTAGGTAGGTTGGTGGCTCATCCCACTTAGTAAGTGGGTTATAACAACCCACTTACGAGCCGTGGGATGAGCCACCAAGTAGGTTGGCAAGTTCTCCTTATCATTCCCATGATCATCACAGCGACCCCGCCTTCGCCGCCGTTGCGGAGGCGGTTGCGGCGGCGCTTTTCGCTGGCTCTGAGGCAGCGGGTGGTTTCACCGACTCTGCCTGCGCCATGGGCACGGGCGAGGTCACAAGTGTGCAACCATACAAGATGGGGCCCCCAAGATAGCTAAGTTGGTTTATAAGTGGTTTATAAGTGGTTGATTTCTATGGTTTATGGTAGATATAACGAACTAGTGAAGGGGGATTATCATGGTTTATAAAGCAACGTTCACATCACTGGGGGGCCCCATCCTGTATAACTGTAGCATCCATTTCGGGGGTCAAGAATTTTCATCCACATCGCTATTTTGTTTCCCTACTTAGCACCGCTGCCGCAAACCTTGCGCGGATGAAAACGTAGCTTCCGCGAGCTCATCTCTTTATATATCGCTTCCACGTGCTTCCGCGTTGGTAGGTTTGGATGATTTGCTTCCGCGACCTAGGTGAAGGATGTTTTTCCAATTTGTTCATTGTTTTTCTATGGTTTTCTCTCTTTTTATAGCTTCCACGACACTTCCGCAAAACTTTCCTTCCGCGGTGCTTCCACACCCTTCCGCACGTGCAGCCACACCCACACACTCACCCTGTTATGACTCGACGAATACCACTGAAGACTAAGGACAAAAGAAACGGTTCTTGGAGGATCGTGGCTTCACCATCAAAATGTGTTGAACGCTCTCATCAAACATATCGCATCCACCAATAAAAACATGTACCTTTAAAAGTCACACCCAAAACCTAGATTTAAGGTGGTGCTCCTGGGGCTAAATCGCTAAGTTGGTAGACACAACTTCAATCATTCTTGGGTTCAGGGTAGATATATCCAACTAGTTCTCATGGGGGTAACATAAACCAACGTTGACATTTCACTGGGGTATGAAATTAAGAATCAGATACAAAAAATGATACCCCAAACTTGGATAAAGCATACATGAGTGTGGTAAACCTAAAGCCATAAACCATCCCCAAGTCATTTCCACTTTGGCTGGGATTCCAACCCCAGTCATGGTAGTTGCAAAATTGGCAGCCAGGTTTTCCCACATTAGGATTGGATAACCGGCTCGGGCATATAGGATTTCCCATTATATTCTCATTATATTCCCATTATTGGTGGTTGAAAGTCATTCATACTGTTTTATCAAAAACCATCAATAGGGTTATACCATATCCAATAATATCCCATTATATTCCCATTGTTGACAGTCATTCATACTGTTTTATCAAAAACCATCAATAGGGTTATAACATATCCAATAATATCCCATTATATTCCCATTATATTCCCATAATATATTCCCATTACATATATTCCCAGTATTGTTGTTGGTTGTACCATGTGGTGATGGTTCATTATCCCATTATATTTCCATGATATTCCCATTATTGTTTACCATTGTAAAGAAAACAATTGGGAAAAAACTCACAATTGCATTATATTTCCATGATATTCCCATTATTAATGAGTTTATATTATCAATAGGGTTATACCATATCCATCCATTACCCATTATATTCCCATGATTTAAATCCCATGATATTCTCATTATACTCCCATTATTGTCAGTTGACAGTCATTCATACTGTTTTTTCAAAAACCATCAATAGGGTTATTCCATATCCAATAATATCCCATTATATTCCCATTATATGACATTATCTCATTATAATTGAGTCCTTCACATTATATAATATCCCTCTATATTAGTAATATTGAGATTATTAATGGGAATATCCCTCTATAAAGGGAATATTTCACATTATCCCCATTATCCCATTGAGAGGAATCATGATTTATATCCCATGAGTCCTTGTCTCACATGATTCTCACTCCTCCACATTGCACCTTCGCCGCCGCGGAAGCCACGGAGGCACCTTTCGACTCCTCCTGTGGCGACGTGGCAACGGGGGCAAGTTGTGGAGTGATGCAGTAGATGATATGAAGAGGGAGATCCGTATATCATCTCGTAGCAATATCATGTTCTTATGCTGCAGACTATACATGATACATATATATATATATGTTCATTGTGCATTATACACAGTATCTACAAATCTAGAGGCTCGTTCAACAGCCTGGTAAGGACTTGGGGCTTTATCCCAGGCATCGAAAGTGGCGGACATAAGCCATATCTTGCTGGGGTACCCTCTTGTTTTTTCGAGCATAGCACTGGAAAATCCTGAACTAACCATGGAGGTTTGGTTCGCTAACGTCATCTGTAAGAAATGGGGGATTTTCGGGCAAACCATGTGACTCATTGCCGGAGGGTATATCTCATTAACAACGGATTGGTTTAAGGGAACATCTTAACCGGAAACCCTAGATTTTCCCATTAAGTATCATTAAATATTGGATTGTCCTTTTCCTAAATTTTCCCTTAAACCAATCCAGTGACATAAACAGTGGTTATGACCGTCATTGAAACCAGAACTGGGATGCCTCATCAGAAGTGCCCCTCCTTTTTAAACATGGGTGACCTGCAACAAAATGGAACGCTACCGCAAAAGTTGAAAAATAATAAGTGATTCACTATCAATAATTTCAGATATGAATAGATATGAACATGATCTATTCGTATATTTATAGATATGTAATGTATGATATAGATATCTTAGATATCAACTGACAAATATGTATAGATATAATATATATACATTCTCATATTATATCTTAGATATAGAATTATATAGATACTTACTTATTATAGATACTTATATGTCAGATCTTAGATTCATATAATTCACTTATGATCCCAGTGGGTCCTGCTTTTCCTTGTCTGGCGAAGCTTCCACTGGTTCCAGCGTCACCTCCTAAAATGAAGCAACGCGGCAGTGGAAGGTCCATGTTTTGGCTTGGATAAATGGGGATACCAAGTGAGGCCATAAACCCATTGTAAACCCATTATATACCTTTTATATGTAGTTATAAACCCACTATATAAACGCAGTGATGTTTGTTATATGGGCCATAGCAACAAACAAACAAAATCGGGGCTATGATGGGGGAAAAAAGAACATACAATCACCATAAGCGATACAGTTGATCACAATTCACCTGGAACAGTCTAGAAGCGGTGGAAGATCTATAAACGTCTATAGGTACGCACAGTAGCTGAGGAAATTCTATCACTTGACATTAACATGGCGTCCCTCCGGATGAAACAGCCAGAGAATTGCAGGGTTACGCATGGTACAACATGTTAAAGCCAGCCCATGGCTTTCTATTGGGGGCCCATACTGGTAGGGTCAAAACTTCCGTTCCAGGGGAAGTCAGCAACAGTTCCAGGTGTTGCAAACCAAACTACTTTGGCACAAATTTCAGGCCAAACTTAGTCTTAGAAACTCACATGAGCCATTGAGACTACTTGGTGGCTCATCCCACTTAGTAAGTGGGTTATAACCCCAGTTATAAGTGGATTAACCATACTTATCCCATTTATAACTGGGGTTATAACCCACTTACTAAGTGGGATGAGCCACCAAGTATGATTGATTATCAAGCCATAACCATCTTCCACATTGGATGCATACCTGCTGGCTATAGAATGGACATTCATTGATTCATCCGACTCTGAAGACCTCTCCAACAAATCCTTCTATGGAGACCATGTCCATAGAATGTTATCGACCTGCTAACATAGATACCCTCTGGTAATTTAACATAGCTATTGAAAATGGCCATTTATAGTGAGTTTTCCCATTGAAAATTGTGATTTTCCATAGTTATGTTAAATTACCAGCGGGTACCATATTTCAATTGTTGGCCAATATCACCCGTCATGACTCAATGAAATAACATCTTCATCTCTCGCTTTCTGCAACATGTGGGTTTGCCCACTTCCAACACTCTCGATGCCGATAAATTTTTTAAGGCCAGCAGCCAGAATATACCTGATTTATCTTTTTCATAGTTGGAGAAACCAGAAATTATCCTCTGGTAAATTGTTACATAACTATGGAAAATCACAATTTTTAATGGGACAATCCACTATAAATGGCAATGTTCAATAGCTATGTTAAATTACCAGAGGGTGCATATGTTCCCTCTTTGTCCTCGTAAAATTGTTCTTTGGCAAAAAATCTCACAACCCTGATTCTCCCATTGTAAAATTGTATCCCTAGTTCAATCCCCATCAAATATCACCATTACATCCCTAGCTAAATCAAAGAAACTCACGCCGGATGCTCTCTCCCGCACCTTGTACCCTCTGGTGAACTAACATAGCAATGGAAAATCACCATTTTTAATGGGAAAAACCACTATTTCTATGGCCATTTTCCATTGCTATGTTAGTTCACCAGAGGGTAGTTGGGTTGATAGTTATGCCCATCATATCCCCATATCTCCATTATACAACTATTTTTCTTCGTATTAAATCACCATTTTTATGTTCGTAAAGCAATAGGATCCACCCGAAATTTACCATGAGTGGGTTGTATAAACCATCAATTTATATGGGGATGGGTCAAAACCCTGGTACCGTGCCGTGAACCCCAAAATAGCTGGTAAATGGATGTGAATAACCCACTAAAAATGGTATCTATAGGTATTGACCCATACCCATATGGCTGGTTTGCTTTACTATCATTACAGCCATAGCCAGCCACTTCACCGAAGGCTCAGCTGGCACAGCCAATGTAGACGCTGTTGAAGACGCAGGCTGCGCCGCAGGCGCTGCGTCAGCAGGTGCTCCACCTCAGATTCTGGGAATGTCATGATCCTCAAAAAATCAGGGGATATTTCATGGTGCTTATGTGGGAAATCCCATCAAACCACCATCAAATCCCATGAAATCACTATTTCATTGAGGCTAAAACCCATAGAAAATCCCATGAAATCACCATTTTTTATAGATACCATCTGGAAAATCACCATGTTTAATGGGTAAACCATCTATAAATGGGCCATTTTCCATGGCTGTGTTAAATAACCAGAGGGTAAATCACCATGTTTCATAGATACCATCTGGAAAATTAACATAGACCCTGAAAATAGCCTAGTTTTAATGGAAACTAATCTTCCAAACCCTATCTGCCAGGGTCTATGTTAATTTACCAGATGGTAAATCCCATTAGATCCCATTAAATCCTATTAAATCCCATTAAGTTCCAGTAAACCACCATTCTCCTATGGTTTTCCTATGGTTTTCCTATGTTTATTTACCAGATCTATGACCTTCCCCCGCCGTCCCCTCGCCTCCACCCGCGGCATCTTTCATGGCTTCGGAGGTGACTTTGGCCACCAAGCCTCACGGCGCCATCGTTGCGACAACAAGGACAGTTGGTACAAAAACATGGCTTGGTCAAACGGAAATATCCAGATATTACGCTGTTTACGTATATAATATATATATATATGTATGATATTTTATATTCTATGTGTATATATATATAGTAACTATTCTTTGTGTAGGTATATCATCGCATATCATAACAAAATATCTGTATCATGCTGTTGATATCCATATTTTTAAACATGTACATCGTTGAAACATAAGTAAGATGGGATAGGGCCGGGATGGGGCTAGAATGGCTGGAGTAATTGCTCTACCCAACTTATACAACTGGTTTTTTGAAACTATAAAACATCATTGATCGTTGTTCAAAGCAAATAGGGGATATGATATGATAAGGTGTTGAAACATGCGGGTTTTGTCTCATTGGTTAACATCCCATCTTCTTCATAATTTACACCAAAAACAGAAAAAGAATCCATCCAAGTTTCCATCATGTGGCAGTGTGTCAAAACCTTGTACCCCTGGTGAACATCAAAATAGCTGGTAAATGGATGTTCATCCCATTAGAATTGATAATAATAGGTTTTGACCCACCCCCATGTATTCCAATCCAATAGAAGCATATTCCATTTCCATCAAATGTTCCATCCTGTTCCATCTACTCTCCGGTGATCGTGGCAGCTGAAAATCCACCATTTAGTTCAAGGAAAACTGCCAGCCAGGTTTGGTTACGTTCGAGGCTATGTTCAATCAAAGACATCCTATGTTTTCGGAGACCAACCCCTCTGGTATTTTAACATAACTGGTTGGTGCAATCACCATCTTGAAAAATATGAAAGTCAATGGGAAGGATGACATCCCATATATGAAATGGAAAATAAAAAATGGTTGAAACCACCAACCAGATAACTATGGAAAATCAAAATCTGTAATGGGCCATGTTCCAAAGCTATGCAACAAATCACCAGAGGGAAATCTACCATTGGTACATGATTTTCATGATTTTCCCAGCTAGACACCACCAGCCAGCCATGTTTGATTACCAGAGGGTATGTTCAAATCATGTTCAAAAGAATCAATAGGAAACACCCACAGTTTCCCATGTTTTCCCATATGTTCCATCTATTTTCAATGAAAATCCCTTTATATTCCATATAAAATCACCATAAAAATCCTTGATATTCCATGTAAAATCCCTATAAAATCCTGTAAATCCCTAACAAATCTTATAAACCCCTATAAAAACCCTACAAAATCCCTATGGTTTTTTCCATAGTTCCCACCCACCTCCCACCTTCCCACCTCGCAGGTGTCTGGAGAGTCCCAGCTGGGGATTGCCCGCGGCAGCTTTCACCTCGTCGGAGGTCAATGAGCGACCTGGGGCCCCCAGTCGATAGGCTTCAGTTGCCTCAAAAAAGTGGCTGAATTCGATTGGGTTTATGGTATATATTTCACGAACTAGTTAATGGGGATCATATATATATATGGGTAAATTATAATATTTTATATAGATATATAATGGATATATAATGATATATATATAAACTAATGGATGTATATATATACTTATGATCCATTATAATAATTAACATCAAGAATGGATGTATCACCCTTCGAACATATATATATATATATTGCATACTTGGCATGTTCGAAGGGTGGATACCTTCCATGACCATTTTTTGAACCGCAATCCTATGTCATAGAGTTGGACCCGTGGAAAGTCTGGAGGAAAACATCATCATTATCATCATCTTTCTGGTGCTTGATAGGGAATGGGGGAATGATCCAAAGGATCCAGTCCATATCCATAATAACTATGAACAATCATCCCATTTCCCAATTCCGTGCGAAGCACCATTAAGTCATCACAATCATTCACAATTACTACTCATCACCAATCACTACTAATCATCACGAATGATTACCATCAGTTTCCCACATATTAGTCATTATTAGTTTTTCTTACTAATCATCAGTAAGTTGGATGATTAGTAATTTCCCACTAATCACTAATAACTACCCTCTGGTAAACTAACATAACTATGGAAAATCACTATTTTTAATGGGAAAATCAACTATACATAGCCATTTTCAATAGCCATGTAACAAATTACCAGAGGGTATATCCCAGTTATAAGTGGGATAAGTAGGGTTTATCCACTTAGAACTGGGATATAATCCACTTACTAAGTGGGATGAGCCACCAAGTATGGATCATGAGATCCGTTGAGGTTTCTTTGTATTTGGAAGATTTTGGAAGTTTCAGACGTTCATTCTTTTGCCAGCTAAATCAGATATCGAACAAACATCTATACACACATATAGTATATACACACATATTATATATAATTAATAATAGACCCAAATCTATAAACTATATAAACATTATATAAACTTATAGATCCAAATGATCATATAGATTATATATAATTATTAGAATATACTTTATGGCCACACCAAACCCATCTCCCAAAACCTCCAGCTTTTTCCAGTTTCCCCAAGGTTCCCGCCTGAGGGATTGATCGCCTCCATAAATTTCTCCAAGTCCTCGAGCTCCGAGGCTTCGAGAAGTCCCTCGCTTTCCTGTTGAAAGGACTCCTGGACGGCGACGAGTTTGGCGCGCGCCACGTGTGGCGGGCGACGGCGGCCACGGTGTGGGACGAAAGGACGAAGCAGCTAGTTCGGCATATGAAATACACCACTCACAGCTGATTTAGACATGGGATTTATATGTATTTTTGTCTTATTGTATGTTTGTATATTATATTATATATATAATGAATTATAATTATAACTATATATATATATATATTGCATATGTTTGATTATATGTATATACATGTTTAATTATATATATATAGCTTGTAAACCACAAGCAAGTCTACTGAAATATCATCTCCCGCAGATGTGAGATGAATCCATCCCCATGTGATTTCGTTTTTTGGGGCCCCCGTTTACAGCGTTCAGGCGGGGGCCACAAAACTTCAATAACTATGGTTGATGATACCTATAACGAACTAGTTTATGGGATTTATAAACCAACAAACATCTCTGGGGGGGCCCACATTGTAGATGATTTTATCTCATTATAGTCCTATGATTTACAGTGTTTCATGACGGAATCCCTTTACTGTGCCCTGCCTGGTGCAGGATTTTCGCAACCATCCTTTTCAAGTTTTCGGGGGTTCCCTAAAATGGGGGGTACCCCTAAATCATCCATTTTAGATTGGGATTTTCCATTATGAACCAACCAGCTATGGGGGTACCCCATTTATGGAACCCCCACTTTTCAATACATATATACATCTCCCATGTTCAAGACATTGTTTATTCTCTGGTATGGTCGTCCAAGTGGAATCCAGATGCCACCCAGGCATTGAGCAAGTTATCCGGTGACACGAATAATTTTGACCACGGCACACACAAAATGAAGATCAACTATTTGGGGTAGCCTCTGGCTGTCATCAAACGTGGCAGAAAATCTACTGAGGCTTATAGCTCAGAAAATCATCGATAAAGTGATGGATTAAAGAGTTTGCTATGGTATAGATGGCTCATTTAGTTCAATGATTTACCCATTAACACTAGTTATTGTCCTTAGCTCTGTTAAATTACCAGAGGTGCCCTGAGGTGTCGGCGGGTCGGGTGTCATCCAGTGTGGTGCCCCCCTGTTATGTTAGTGTTATTTTGTTGCTTTGAAAACCCATCTAACTATATATCATGATATATCCCCATAAACCCTAGTTATAGTAGTACCCTCTGGTAAACTAACATAGCTATGGAAAATCACTATTTTTAATGGGTAAATCCCCTATTTCTATGGCCATTTTCAATAGCAAGCTGTTAGTTTACCAGAGGGTAAATCAACTTAGCGATTCCGTTCACTGGGGCAGCACCCTGTGGGTATCTTTTATTCAGGTTGAACATTTGCTTCGCCTGGGACCAGGGGCAATTTTTTTTAGTTCCGGCAATCTGGAGGAACATGTTCGAATATACCCTCTGGTAATTTGTTACAGTTAGCTATTCAAAATGACCATAGAAATAGTGGATTTTCCCATTGAAAATGGTGATTTTCCATAGTTTTTTGTAAGTTTACCAGAGGGTATAAGGAGAACCAATGAGTCACATGATGTCACATGAGTATGAGTATGGAACGTGTACAGTGTATGTATGTATATATATATAAACAATATCATGGAATACCATATCATAGAAGGGTTGTATCCAATAGGTAGAAAAGTAAAAGCCCATCAAAACCAGAAGGAAAAATACTGTTTCCATCTATTTGGAAATGGCGGTCGCTAATTCCCACGTTTTATGGTTTTGGCTCGGTGCTGAGTAAGCTGCGTTCATATACATACAGTAGAGGTCCATACACGGCTGGGGATATGTTGGTTTTTATCACTGTCTATTGCTTGCAAATCATAAGTCATAAATTATATATATATATATATGGATGTCTCCTAAAATCTGGATTCCCCAAATCAGCCATGTTAATAGGATTTTCCATTATAAACCAGCCATTTTGGGGATCCGCCATTTTAAGAAACCCCCATACATATACATATATATATATATTTCACATATACATATATACATATATACATATATACACGTAAACATATATACATATATACATATATACATATATACATATATACATATATACATATATACATACATACATACATACATATATACATATATACATATATACATATATACATATATACACGTAAACATATTTACATATATACATATATACATATATACATATATACATATATACATATATACATATATACGCGTATACATATATACATATTCATATATACATATTTACAGATATACATATATATATATATACATATACATATATATACATACATATATATATATATCACAAATACATATATACAGATATACATATATATATATATATACATATACATATATATACATACATATATATATATCACAAATACATATATACAGATATACATATATACACGTAAACATATATACATATATACATATATACATACATACATACATACATACATACATACATACATAGATACATACATACATACATACATATATACATACATACATACATTACATTACATTACATTACATTACATTACATTACATTACATTACATTACATTACATTACATTACATACATACATACATACATACTTACTTACATACATACATACATACTTACATACTTACATATATACATATATACATATATACATATATACATATATATACATATATACATATTTACATATATACATATATACATATACATATATACATATATACATATATACATATATACATATATACAGATATACACATATACACATATACAAGTATACATATATACATATATACATATATACATATATACAAATATACACATATACACATATACATATATACACATATACACATATACATATATACACATATACACATATACATATATACATACACATATACACATATACATATATACATACACATATACACATATACATATGTATACATGTATACATATATACACATACAATACATATATACATAGTGAGGAACCCAATTACTGACTGATACACATCCAAGTAAGCACTGTGCAAACCGTCTGTCGTCGCTAAACCTTCGAAATCCGCTCTTCGGAGGATCATCCACTTGGGAAGTGGTTAATAAACCTGGTTAGTACTTCCAGCAGGTTATCCTGCTTATTTTTGTGGGTGAACTAAATTGTTACTTATCATTTACAATTCCTGGTGAAAAAAGCCTGAAACAAGTAGTAAACCAGGTAGCACAAGCCCCAATCAGCACAAATCACCAGGGGGGATGTCATTCAAGTGGCTACTCGACCTGAACTCACCCTCCCCCTGCATCCTTCCACTGCATGGGCGAAAAAACGACCGCTGCATCACCTCAGTTTGGATATTGGTCATGTTTAGATATTGTTGATAGTATTGTGGCCATCATTAAATCCCCCATTGTTTGATGATTAAAATCTCCATTGTATCCAATTTTCATGGTTAAATCCCAATCTTTGATGGTTAAGTCCCCATTCTATTCCAACTTTTGCTGGTTGAATCCGGTTTTCCATTCTCAAAACCGAATGTTTCATGGTTAAGTTAAATCACTAGTTCTGTTCACCATCCCTGGTTTTTTTTTTCGTTGCTTCGTCCGCGGCACTCGCCATCTCCAGCGACGCCGTGTCGCCCGCCGCGCGCCGCGCCTGCTCTGCGGCCGCCTGGGCGGCCGCCGCCCGGTAGCGCTCCACGCGCGCGCGGCCCTGTGGCAACGCATGGGAGTTTCCTGGGGAGTGCATTGACCATATATGTGGGTTATACATGGAATATTTGAATATATTTGAATATATATAATTATATATATATGTGGAATATATGGAAAAATTTCTTGAACCAATGAAAATTGGGATATCATGCAATATATAATGCAATATTTCTAACCAACTTCAAAAAACTGTGTGATATGCGCGTATGTCATGTGTTGTGGGCTATATATACGGAATGTCCCCAGTGGGATTGATGGGCTACAGTTATAGCTTGAACATCCGATGGGTTGTTCATTGGGTTTTTACAAAGTTGTGCCATTCAAAATGTCCAGGGTTGCTATCCATGATAAAATCCCAGTTATTCATGGTGATATTCCCATTATACCACCACTTGGTATGTGTTTTTTATCACCATTCATTAACTCACAAAATCTCCCAGTAAATCCCATGAAATCACTATCAAAACCCATGAAATCACTATTTCATTGAGGCTAAAACCCATAGAAAATCCCATGAAATCACCATTTTTTATAGATACCATCTGGTTATGACATTCACAGTTTGCCATGGAAAGATCCACTTTATTTTTAAGTTCGGTAAACCATCGAACTTTCGATTAGGGCCATTTCCCATATGTTAGTCATAACCAGAGGGTATATAAACTCTCCAAAAAAAAGAACCGAAGATGCTATAGATAAAAAAGACCTCACACTTGGGTGTGCAGCTCCACTTACAGGAAAAAAGGCATGTATAAGGGGCTTGTCTCCCAACCCCAACTTATGGTGGGTTTTGAGGTTTTGACTCCATGGCTGGTGGATCTTCATGTTCAATGGCCATTGTGGGGCAACAAAAGGCCATTTCCGGAAACACCCAAACACCATACACTGTTGGCTGGTTTATCTATATATATATATACATTTATTATATACATTTATACATTTTTTCACCAGGCATACGAGTCACGCTCGTGCCGCGCATACAGCTGGACTACCTCAAAGAGGTTGATAGTCCGGACAGATGCTGTCGTACTCTGTAGTGGCAGCTATCTATGCTAATTTACTGCCGAAATCCAATGGCCCCTTCATGACTAGGTCAATCTCATTCTCAGCCAATGGCGAATGAATTTCTTTGAATCGTCTCCAAAGAGTCTCAGCCTTGCGAATGACAAATGGAGGTGATGAACTTGAAAAGCTCTCGCCAGTCCCTGGAAATCTTGAGAGATTTCACAGTGTTGAAATGGCTTCGTATAGCATCGCGCCACTTGGTGGCTCATCCCACTTAGTAAGTGGGTTATAACCCCAGCTATAAGTGGATTAACCCTACTTATCCCATGTAAATCACTGGGGTTATAACCCACTTACTAAGTGGGATGAGCCACCAAGCAATCAATGTTGAGCCGGGGTCGTGATCTTCAGCGAATTGAGAATTTCGTCCCCTATCGCTGCCGAATTTCGTCAACCTGCGTGACGCAGCACAAAGTTCCGAAAAACGTTGCTGCTCTCGTCAGCGGCTCGATCGCAGGAATCTTTACATATATACATATATACATATATACATATATACAGATATACATATATACATATATACATATATACATATATACATATATATATACATACATATATATATATACATATATATATATATATACATATGGACAGAAATACATATATACATATATACATGTAAATGTATAGTTATATATTATGTACGTATATACACGCCACGATATATTCCCATTGTATCCCCAACATTATTATCACGTTCCTATAATTACCATATTTAGGGGAATAACATCCATTAATCAGCTATTTTGGCGTTCACCAGGGGTACAGGGTTTTGATTCATAGCCATATCCCTATTATACAATCCAGTTTTCTTCTTGGGGGATCATCGTAACGAGTTAACAACCCTGGTTACTAAGTCCTCATTCAGTAGCTTATCCCATTTATAACTGGGTGAAAAGTCTATTTACCAACCACTTACTAAACCAGAAAAGTTGGACACCTGGTTATACGGAACATATCATCTATATACAATTCTGGAAACAGTATAGATAATGTAAGGGATATCTATTGTAAGGGAATACCCTTGAAATACGCCATAAAAAAGATCATTGTTTTCGGGAAATACGATCTATTTCATCATATTTCATCTATACTACCCTCTGGTAATTTAACATAGCTATTGAAAATCACCATTTTTAATGGGAAAATCCACTATTAATGGTCATTTTCAATAGCTACGTTAAATTACCAGAGGGTATACCCATCTATACCCTATCTTTGGGTACCAACGGTACCACCTGCCCAGTCGAAACCTCGGGCCCCACCGGCGCATGGCCGGCAGCATCGAGCCAAAACTCGATCTCATCTGCCTGTGTCTACAGGATGGTGCCCCCCAGTTATAAGTTGGTTTATAAACCCCATTAACTATAGTTATATCTGCCATAAACCATAGTTATGGGAGTTATAAACCAACTTAGCTAACTATGGGGCACCACCTTGTAGCTAACCCGGGAATCCAACGTTGGAAAATCCAGCATTTATAAAATTGATATGGATTTCCCAGCTATTTAGAGCTCCATTGAAATTGCATGTGATGTTGCATAGTATTTATAGATGCTACGCATACTGTGGATGGTTGCGAAATCCTACACCAGTTGGTAACACATGGTAACTATGAAACACTGCAAATAATGAATGGGATTACAATTATAATGGGATAAATCATCTACCAACTGGTGCAGGATTTCTTCCATCCACAGCAGCAATGGAAAATCCAGCATTTGGTTCAATGGATTTCCTAGCTATCAAGCTCTATTTAGTTCGGGACTTTCCCAGCTCAGCTAGCCAAAAACTGATTACCGGAGGATAGACCAGTGGGATCCAGTATACAACATATCACCTCGGAACCATGAAACAGCTCAACTATGCTCAACTCAGCATTGTTTGAACAACCATTCCTTCACTGTCGCAAACCCATCACAACCATACCTGGTATACCTGAGATATGATCCTCGATTTACCCGTTGGATCCTGTCGGGATTTGTTTTTTCAGGTATCTGAAGACACCAACATCCACAAAATTTGTGTGTGTGTTTCTCATCTACCCACTGGTATTTCAAAACAAGGTGGGCCAGAGAACCCAAAAGCAAGACGGCACACAGCACGCCTTTTCTTGAAAATCTTGGGGTGTGGCCAGCTGTGCTCTGCACGAAATCGACGTAAGATCTTTACTTAAACATCGTGCGCACTGATGGTATCAGGGGCCACGATTCACCACAGCATGCTGTGTCAGCTACGCCTACAGTCTTCTAGTCGCTATTTCTGTTAATGTAATTAACTCTATCCCATCTGTCTAGTCGCTATCTATTTCTGCGTTCTCGTTTAGTTTGCTTCGCCGCAGAGGGAGCGAGCACGAAGCGTGGACGGACAGAACGAAATGAAAATTAAACGACAGAGGGAGCTGACCAAAAGAGCATGAAAACGAAGATATATATGAAGGTGACAGATGGCAAATGATCATGAAAAATGAGACATGATAAAAGATGGGTAAAGACTTCTCTGTACAAAAGCTTCTTTGCATAAAAGCTTCTGCAAGTAAAAGCTTCTGTGGGCAAGAACTTCTCTGTGTAAAGGTTTTTGGTGTAAAAGCTCTTGTGTGTAAAATCTTCTGTGTAAAACGCGCTCTGTGTGTAAAAGTTTCTGTTTGCGAAAGTTTCTTTGCGTACCAGCTTCTGTCTGTAAAAGCTCCTCTGTGTTAAGGTTTTGTTTGTGTAAAGCTTCTGTGTGCAAAAGCTTCTCTGTGTAAAAGACTTCTCTGTGTCAAAGCCTCTGAGTGTACAAGCTTCTCTGTGTAAAAGTTCCTCTGTGTAAAAGCTCCTCTGTGAAAAAGCCGCTCTGTGTAAAAGGCTTCTGTGTGTAAAAGCCTCTGTGTGTGCAAGCTTCTCTGTGTCAAGACTTCTTTGTGTAAAGATTTCTCTGTGTAAAAACTACTCTGTGTAAACGCTTCCGTGTAAACTCTTTCCTGTGTAAACGCCTCCGTGTGTAAAGACTTCTCTGTGTAAACCCGTCTGTGTGTAAAAGCTCCTTTGTTTAAAGGTTTTTTTGTGTTAAAAGCTTCTGTGTGTAAAACCTTCTGTGTGTAAAAGTTTCTGTGTGTAAAAGCTTCTGTGTGTAAAGGTTTCTGTGTGTAAAAGCTTCTGTGTATTAAAAAAACCTTATGTAAAAGCTTCTGTGTAAAAAAGCCCCCTGTGTGTACAAGCTTCGCTGCGTAAAAGCTGCTCTGTGTAAAAAATCTGTGCGCCGTAAAGTTGTCTGTTTGTAAAACCTCCTGTGTGTGTGTGAAAGCGTCTGTGTGTACAAGATTCTGTGTGCAAAAGCTCCTCTGTGCAAAGACTTCTCTGTGTACAAAGCTTCTGTGTGTGAAAGTTTCTGTGTGTAAAAGCTTTCCTGTGTAAAAGTTTTCTTGTGCAAAAGCTCCTGTGTGAAAAACTTCTCTGTGTAAAGGCTTTTTTATGTAAAAGCTTCTGTGTGTACAAGCTGCTCTGTGTTAAAGCTTCTGTGCGCCGAAAGAACGTCTATCTGTAACACCTTCTGCGTGTAAATCTCGTTTGTGTAAGGACTTCTCTCGTAAAAGCTCCTCTGTGTCAAGACTTCTTTGTGCGAAAGGCTTCTCTCTGTAAAAGCCTTTGTGTGTACAGGCTTCTCTGTCTCAAGACTTCTCTGTGTAAAGACTTCTGTGTAAAAGCTACTCTGTGCAAAAAAGCTTCTGTGCGTAAAGGCTTCTGTGTCAAGACTCCTCTGTGTCTCTGTAAACGCGTCTGTGTGTCAAAGTTTCTGTGTAAAGGCTTTTTTGTGTAAAAGCTTCTCTGTGCATGTCCCATTTTTCAGCCTTTGCAAACCGTTTGACCGGTCTTGGGACCATTTGACCAGTCTTGGGTCCACAATTTTTTCAGGCCAATCGCAATGATGGCATTTGTCCTGAAAAAACCCGTGCCAACAGCTCTGCCGCAAACTATTTTCAAGGTTTCCTATCCGTCCAGCATGTTGTCTCGCTCCCTCCAGCGAAGCTCTCCGCAAACTATTTCCACGGTTTTGTCCCGTCCAGCATGCTGTCTCGCTCCCTCCCAGCAAGGCTCTCCGCAAGCTATTTCCACGGTTTCCTCTCCGTCCAGCACGCTGTCTCGCTCCCTTCCAGCGAAGCTCTCCGCTAGCTATTTCCACGGTTTCCTGTCCATCCAGCATGCTGTCTCCCTCCCTCCCAGCGACGCTCTCCGCAACCTATTTGCACGGTTTCCTCTCCGTCCAGCACGCTGTCTCGCTCCCGCCCAGCGAAGCTCTCCGCAAGCTATTTGCACGGTTTCCTCTCCGTCCAGCATGCTATCTCGCTTCCTCCCGGCGAAGCTCTCCGCAACCTATTTGCACGGTTTCCTCTCCGTCCAGCATGCTGTCTCGCTCCCTCCCAGCGAAGCTCTCCTTAACCTATTTCCACGGTTTCCTCTCCGTCCAGGATGCTGTCTCGCTCCCTCCCAGCAAAGCTTTCCGCAAACTATTTGCACGGTTTTCTCTCCGTCCAGCATGCTGTCTCGCTCCCTCCCAGCGAAGCTTTCCGCAAGCTGTCTCGCTCCCTCCCAGCTCAGCAAGCTATTTCCACGGTTTCCTATCCGTCCAGCATGTTATCTCGCTCCCTCCCAGCGAAACTCTCCGCAAGCTATTTTCACACTTTCCTCCGTGCAGCATGCTGTCTCCCTCCCTCCCAGTGAAGCTCTCCGCAACCTATTTGCACGGTTTCTTCTCCGTCCAACATGCTGTCTCGCTCCCTCCCAGCGGACTTTCCCCAAGCTATTTCCACGGTTTTCTCTCCGTCCAGCATGCTGTCTCGCTCCCTCCCAGTGGAGCTCTCCGCAAGCTATTTTCACGGTTTCCTCTCCGTCCAGCATGCTGTCTCGCTCCCTCCCAGCAAAGCTCTCCGCAAGCTATTTGGACGGTTTCCTCTCCGTCCAGCATGCTATCTCGCTTCCTCCCATGCAGCGAAGCTCTCCGAAACTATTTCCACGGTTTCCCATCCGTCCAGTTGTCTCGTTCCCTTCCAGCGAAGCTCCCCGCAAGCTATTTGCACGGTTTCCTCTCCGTCCAGCATGCTGTCTCATCCTCTCGCGCTTCCTCCCAGCAAAGCTCTCCGCAAGCTATTTCCACAGTTTTCGTCTCCGTGCAGCATGCTGTCTTGCTCCCCCCCAGCGAAGTTCCTCAAGCTATTTCCACGGCATCATCCCGTCCAGCATGCTGTCTCGCTCCCTTCAAGCGCAACTTTCCGCAAGCTATTTGCACGCTTTCTTCTCCGTCCAGCATGCTGTCTCGCTCCCTCCCACCGAAGTTTCCCCAAGCTATTTCCAGGGTTTTGTCCCGTCCAGCATGCTGTCGCGCTTCCTCCCAGCACAGCTTTCCGTCCAGCATGCTGTCTCGCTCCCATCCAGCGCAGTTTCCCCAAGCTATTTTCCACGGTTTTGTCCCGTCCAGCATGCTGTCTCGCTCCCTCCCCGCGCAGTTTCCCGAACTATTTCCACGGTTTTGTCCCGTCCAGCATCCGGTCTCGCTCCCTCCCAGCGAAGTTTCCCCAAGCTATTTTCCACGGTTTTGTCCCGTCCAGCATGCTATCTCGCTCCCTCCCAGCAAAGTTTCCCCAAGCTATTTCCACGGCTTCATCCCGTCCAGCATCCAGTCTCGCTCCTTCCCAGCGAAGTTTCCCCAAGCTATTTCCACGGCTTCATCCCGTCCAGCATCCGGTCTCGCTCCCTCCCAGCGAAGTTTCCCCAAGCTATTTCCACGGCTTCATCCCGTCGAGCATCCGGTCTCGCTCCCTCCCAGCGAAGTTTCCTTAAGCGATTTCCACGGCTTCATCCCGTCCAGCATCCGGTCTCGCTCCTTCCCAGCGAAGTTTCCCCAAGCTATTTCCACGGCTTCATCCCGTCCAGCATCCGGTCTCGTTCCCTCCCAGCGAAGTTTCCCCAAGCTATTTCCACGGCTTCATCCCGTCCAGCATCCGGTCTCGCTCCCTCCCAGCGAAGTTTCCCCAAGCTATTTCCACGGCTTCACCCCGTCCAGCATCCGGTCTCGCTCCCTCCCAGCGAAGTTTCCCCAAGCTATTTCCCCAAGCTATTTCCACGGCTTCATCCCGTCCAGCATCCGGTCTCGCTCCCTCCCAGCGAAGTTTCCCAAGCTATTTCCACGGCTTCATCCCGTCGAGCATCCGGTCTCGCTCCCTCCCAGCGAAGTTTCCCCAAGCTATTTCCACGGCTTCATCCCGTCGAGCATCCGGTCTCGCTCCCTCCCAGAGAAGTTTCCCCAAGCGATTTCCACGGCTTCATCCCGTTGAGCATCCGGTCTCGCTCCCTCCCAGCGAAGTTTCCCCAAGCTATTTTCCCAAGCTATTTCCACGGCTTCATCCCGTCGAGCATCCGGTCTCGCTCCCCCAGCGAAGTTTCCCCAAGCTATTTCCCCAAGCTATTTCCACGGCTTCATCCCGTCGAGCATCCGGTCTCGCTCCCTCCCAGCGCAGTTTCCCCAAGCTATTTCCACGGCTTCATCCCGTCGAGCATCCGGTCTCGCTCCCTCCCAGCGAAGTTTCCCCCAGCTATTTCCACGGCTTCATCCCGTCGAGCATCCGGTCTCGCTCCCTCCCAGCGAAGTTTCCCCAAGCTATTTCCACGGCTTCATCCCATCGAGCATCCGGTCTCGCTCCTCCCAGCGAAGTTTCCCCAAGCTATTTCCCCAAGCTATTTCCACGGCTTCATCCCGTCGAGCATCCGGTCTCGCTCCCTCCCAGCGAAGTTTCCCCAAGCTATTTCCCCAAGCTATTTCCACGGCTTCATCCCTTCGAGCATCCGGTCTCGCTCCCTCCCAGCGCAGTTTCCCCAAGCTATTTCCACGGCTTCATCCCGTCGAGCATCCGGTCTCGCTCCCTCCCAGCGCAGTTTTCCCAAGCTATTTCCACGCCTTCATCCCGTCGAGCATCCGGTCTCGCTCCCTCCCAGCGAAGTTTCTCCAAGCTATTTCCACGGCTTCATCCCGTC
>CAMXCT020000101.1:183256-225832 GCA_947184155.2 Cladocopium goreaui
CCTTCCTTCCTTCCTTCCCCTTCCTTCCTTCCTTCCTTCCCCTTCCTTCCTTCCTTCCCTTCCTTCCTTGCTTCCTTGCTTCCTTGCTTCCTTGCTTCCTTGCTTCCTTGCTTCCTTGCTTCCTTGCTTCCTTGCTTCCTTGCTTCCTTGCTTCCTTCCTTGCTTCCTTGCTTCCTTGCTTCCTTGCTTCCTTGCTTCCTTGCTTCCTTGCTTCCTTCCTTCCTTCCTTCCTTCGCTTCCTTCCTTCCTTCCTTCCTTCCTTCCAACACATCTCCGTCGACCACTCAGTCTCGCTCCCCCGCGGCGAGTGCAACTAAACGAGAACCCAAGCATCGGAGATGCTTTTGGGAAAAACACTATGGTATAGATGGCCCATTTAGTTCAATGGTTGACCTGGTGATTGGCATAGGAACCTGTGAAATTATCGGAGGGTAACAAATGTATACAAATGTTACCCTCTGGTAAACAAACATAGCTATTGAAAATGGCCATTTATAGTTGATTTACCCATTAAAAATTGTGATTTTCCATAGATTTTGGTATGTTTACCAGAGGGTACCCCTCTCCCAGCTGTGAAACAAGACCCTTGAACGGCAACAAATCGGGCACCTGCGCATTGAGCATTTCGAGGCGTTTCACGCGTTCCTCCTTCTCGTTGTAAAGCCGATCCGTTTCCTTCTCCAACGTTTCCGCCTTTAACGGCCGGGTGCACGTTTGGTTGGAATTGGTGAGAATCCCCGTGTTTGGTTGAGACAGTCGTCGCTCATCTAGTGATGAATCCCCGGGGGAAACACGGGATTTTTTCTGAGTTTCTTGCACACAATTAGCGCACAAAGGCCTCCACTTACCAACATCCACCACTTAGCAAGTTAATGCTTTGAGGTAGCTCAAAGAAGAGCCGACCCAAAAGGCTCATTCGCTCGGTCAGTCAATCCTCCAGTTTTCAAAGCCCGCAGTGCCATATGGTCATCCGAGGGCCAATTTTTATTACTAAGGCCGCCTGTTTGATGGGGTCGCCATCCATCAATTCCTTTGGGGCATCTCTTGGGTTTGTATGGCTTTGTCTGAAAACCGTTTACCCCCCACATTTGATGCTTTATAATCACCTTCCCCATTAAAAAAAAAACTCCATTTAAGGAATTTACCGTAAGGAAATGAAAGCCCATGCTCAGACAAACCATATCATGTTGTTGTCAGACAAACCATATCATGTTGTTGATTATATACACCGTAAAATACCACATGTTATGGTGGCTTCAAGTACCCCATGTTTGTTGAGTCGTCCCCACTATATATAGCCCAAATGACTTGCTGTTCACAAGCCACAAGAATTACTGGTTCTTTTTTCCCATAGAAAAACCAGGGGTTTTTCCCAAGAAATAGAGGTGGTTTTCACCCATGGTTTCCCTGGAAAAATGATCTACAAATGCTGGTTTAAAAACGCATCGATTACTCGGTAAAAAAGGAGAGCAACTGGATTATAATATGCTTGCAGTATTACCCTCTGGTAATTTGTTACATAGCTATTGAAAATGGCCATTTATAGTGGATTTACCTATTGAAACTGGTGATTTTCCATAGCTATGTTAGTTTACCAGAGGGTACCTACTTCGAAACTGGGTCATCATGGTTAAAGCCTCCATTCCTATTGGTTCAATCCTCCGTTCAACCGCATGTTCGAAGGGTGGATACCGTCCATGTCCATTTTTTGAACAGCATTCCTATGTCAATGTCGAAAAGTTGGATCCCTGGAAAATCTGGAGGAAAGCATCATCATCATCTTCTTCTGGTTGGTGGTTTTAACCATCTTGAAAAATATGAAAGTCAATGGGAAGGATGACATCCCATATATGAAATGGAAAATAAAAAATGTTTGAAACCACCAACCAGTCTTCTTCTTTCTGGTGCTTGATACGAAATGGGGGAATGATCCAAAGGATCCAATCCATATCCATAATAACTATGAACAATCATCCCATTTCCCAATGCCCTGCGAAGTACCAGAAAGTCATCACAATCATTCACAATTACTACTCATCACTAATCATTACTAATCATCACGAATGATTACCATCAGTTTCCCACATATTCTTGTAATAATTATTATTTTTTCTTACTAATCAGTAATTTGGATTTGATGATTAGGAAGTTCCACTAATCACTAATAATTACCCTCTGGTAAACTAACATTACTATAGAAAATCACATTTTTATAATTCAGTAAATCAACTACAAACAGCAATTTTCAATAGCTATGTAACAAATTACCAGAGGGTCTATCCCAGTTATGTGTGGGATAAGTAGGCTTAATCCACTTATAGCTGGGATATACTCCACTTATTACAACCACTTATTAACTAATCATCAACCACTAATGATGTCCACTAATTTTCCACTACCATATCATAGTACCAGTCATTAAGGGTATGTCCACTTATTATAATCCACGTATTAAGTGGTACCACTACCATCATTTTCCACATCTTTTTCGAGGGCCCCCAGCTGGCGCTGATGCTAACGCCAGCGCCTCCAGCTTCCGGAGTTCAATCCTCGCAATTTCAGGTGCGAAACTTTATTGGAACAGTATATCTATACACATATACATCTATATATATAGTGTATATATATAGTGCATATATATATAACATATAGTTATATATATATATTATAGTGTGTATATATATATCATATAGTTATATATACATATATATCATATAAAGATATGATTGGATCCGTCCGGAGTAAGCTGAGTTCATTCAGCCCATACACAGCTGGGCATATGTCGTTTTTTCACTGACCTGGAAGCCTGGAATAAGCCATACTTCCAATGAGGTCGCAGTGATGTCTATATAATTTGCCCAGATATATATATATATATATATATTTGTTTTTCATGTATTTATATTTGTATGTGTATATCTATATGTATGTGTATATATATATATATATGATTATATGCATGTATATATATATATATGATTATATGTATGTATATGTATATGTATATATATAGGTATGTATGTATGCATATATATATATGTATATATATATATAGCGAGAGAGAGAAAGAGATCACCATTAAATATCCAATATAGACTGAATATAGATATAACTGTGTAAATCTTACCATATTTCACAAATCTGAAATGTTCGGCTATGTTGGGATAGTAGCCATCATTCCAGTGAGGTCGCAGTGAGGTCGTTATACCTTATCCAGATGGAACTAGAAATATTTACAAAGAGAAAATATACACATATCATCACATATCTGTGTATGCATGTACACCTGCATATCTGTTACACCAAAAGTATCGGTTTTAGGGAACATCACATGGAAAAAAAACAGGGATTTGGAACGTGAAAACTGTGGAAACTGTGAAAACACATGCGGTTTCCTGGACACTGCGTGTTTCCTTTAATCCGACTTCAATGTTGTTTTTGGATTGGCTTTTCGGTCTCCTCCCAACCCTATTGGTACAGTTCCAACCTGGCTTTATAGCAAAATCGGCGATGGTTTATTCTTCGCCCCATTTGATGATTTTGATGGTCAGATCCTATCAATTCCTATTATATCCATTTTGGTTGGTGGTTTTAACAATCTGGAAAAATATTAGTCAATGGAAAGGATTATCCCATATATTATGAAAAATAAAAAATGTCTGAAACCACCAACCAGCATTTAAATCTCCAATACCTCCAGTAATCAAACACGGCAATTGAACATCTACCACTACGAACTATAGATGAATTTCCCAGCTATATATAGAAACCTCTTGTAAGGGAGTTTCCAGCAAGCCATGTTTGAAAACACCAGCCTTCCAACATCTCTTAAATACCTCCCACCAATCAGATATAAATTTTCAATAATGTCCTTGTGGTAAAAATAGAGGGGCCGGTTTGGTATACCATCTATCATCATTTACCTGTTAAAGGGGTTTCTTCAAACCCCTCAATTTGAAAATCAACCAACCAATGGGAGGCCCATTGGCTCACCCAAAAAGCTCATCCTCATCCGAGACGAGCATTGTTTGGGCATGGCATCCCCAAACAGCTGCGGCCGGTGAGGCCCCCGGTTTCGATAACTAAGTTGTGGCGAAAAAAACTTGGTGAACTCCTGGGTTGATTGGGGAAATATAATTAACCATAGCTCATGGCTTTCAAAACCAAGAAACATCTGCCGTTTGGGCGGCTCACCCGTCTGTGGGACATCCACAGCATAAAAAAGTCGTGGTGAACATGTCTGAACGATCAAAAACCCAGTGCGATTTCCATATCCCAAACGTCATTCCATGCCCTGCGCGAGCAAGTTTTTTCTGAAGCGTGGATGATGTTTCGCTACAGAAAAACAGAGGCTATCCCAACCAAAATGGCTTTCTTTGGTTGTAGCCATAGAAAAAGAAACTCCAACCTATACTTGGTGGCTCATCCCACTTAGTAAGTGGGTTATAACCCTAGTTGTAAATGGGATAAGTAGGGTTAATCCACTTATAACTGGGGTTACAACCCACTTGCTAAGTGGGATGAGCCACCAAGCACCCATGTTCAATTTCAAACCTAGGATTTGTTTTCCATACTTTCGATTCATATGAGGCCACCTTGCACACCGTGAGACACGTTGTTGGCCCTGAAAACACCACAGAGGCCAACTGCTAAGCCTGACTCAAACTTTAACCCATTCCCCCATTAAACACCCCAGAAACCATAGTTTAGTACGGGATTTATATACACATTTATTTGGGAACCTGGAATGGAGGTGTTTAATTAATATACATATATATATATTAGTAATATAGCTATTATATTATTATATATATATATATATATTATTTAGGGGGATGGGACTATACCCAAATTCCAACCATTTTTGGATCAATTCCCCACCAAGCGTTGCACCAAGCAGCTCGTTGGCGGTCACCACACAGTTGCTCTGCAGCTCCTGCAGTTCCGCTTCCATCTGCAGCACTTCATCCTGGAGGTGATTGGGCACTTGGGGGTGACATTGGAATGGAGGAAAATGGTGGTTAATAATGGTTAATAATTGGTTAATAGGATGAACATGGATGGTTTCATACTATGATTAATAAGAGTTCATAATTGTTATGAATCGTTGATGTGAGTAATGAATAGGATAACTATGGGATTTTGACCTCCATAAGTTGGGATGTTCATTTGATATATACATGGGACATGATCATGGAATGATTCTTCAATTACCATTGGGTATAGTCATAACATTGTTCTGGGTTTTCAATTGGTAAGTTTATGTGCTATTTCATGGTGTTCATAGTAATTTCGATATAGTTGATGGGATATAGCTAGCCAAGAATATTCTCTGTTAATCATCTGAAAATAAGGATTTGCCTAAATAAAATGTGGCAAACCTCAATAAAATGGTTGAATTTGGTGGCATCCTTTTTTCACACACACACACATTATAGTTGACATTGCAATTGATGAAAATGGGGACCCATTTTCAAGTATGGCCAGCGGTCAAGGGGTGGGAGAGAAAATGTTTTTTTAGGGCCAAAAGCGGGAGGGTGGTATATCATTTATCATCATTTACCTAGAAAGAGCATTCAAACATATTCAAAATAGAGGCGAATATGTTGTGCCAACCTATTTTGAAAAAAATACCAACCTACTTGGTATGGTATACCATTTATCATCATTCACCATTTATTCACCAACTAGCAGGAAACTCAAGCATCTATGGCCCATATAAATCCCAACTTTGGGGGAAAGGAGAGGCCAGTTTGTCACTGGCCATTTCAGGAACCTAAATTGGAGGTACCTACTGTACCATATATAAGGCCTATTTTTCAGGCCTAAATTTCAGGGGATATACCCCAAAATATTTCCTTATATGGTACTAACGTACCTCCATTTTAGGATCCTGAAATTACCATTGAGTTTGGGTGCTTAATCCGCAGTGATGTTCCCACACGCGTTGGATTGGCGTACGCGTTGGATAGTATGGCTGAAATCCTGGCTTTTTTCCCAACCGTTTTTCGGACTTAGATCCAAAGTTATATATTCATATTAATATATATATATGTATAAGATTATGTATACATGTCATACAATATGTATATATTTATATATATATGTATATATATATATATATATGTATCATAATGGGAATATAGTTGATAACATGTGTTTTTTCTGTAGAAGTGTTCTTCCGTCACTTTTCGGCTCCGAGTTCTGAAGTTCTTCGGTCAGTTTTCGGTCCTCCAAATCCGGCAGCCTTGCGAGTTGTGCTCGCAACTCGGCAATCTCTGCAAGCTGGGCCTCCATGGAAACCATGGAGCTGCTGGGATACCCCAGTTATATAATAGAAAATAATGTATTATTGTATCATTGTTATTATTGTATGAAACCATGGAAAATAATGATGCTTGTATTATTGTATGAAATTGTATGAAATTGTATGAAATTGTATGAAATTGTATGAAATGATGATTGTATCATTGTATAATTGATTGTGATATTGTGACTTTTAGCTATTATTAGTGGACATTATTGGTGGTATGACTGGTATTGATGATTCGTGATATTTAATGACTGGTATTATGATATGGTAGTGGAAAATTAGTGGACATCATTAGTGGTTGATGGTTAGTTAATAAGTGAATTAGATCCCAGTGATAAGTGGATAAACCCTACTTATCCCACTTATAAGCGGGATATACCCTCTGGTAATTTGTTACATTGCTATTGAACATGGCTGTTTAGTTCGTTGATTTACCCATTGATAGCATGGTGATGTTCCATAGTTTTTTGTATGTTTACCAGGCACTAATCTTTTTGTGGGTAAAACAATGCCATAAAATGCCATAAACCACCCATGACGCATGGTTTTTTTCGCATCTATGGTGATGACTGGGATGGTTTTTCCATGGCATTTACGGGATTTTTTTCGGGGGACAGGAAGAATGATTTGACAGACCAATGTTCACCAATTTTGGTAGAAGCTTTGCAAGTAAACCTGGTTGGTGGTATACCTACCCCTCTGAAAAATGATGGAGTGAAAGTCGGGTTATTGTTCCCAATGTATGGAAAAATAAATATGTTCCAAACCACCAAGCAGAAACTTTGTCCATGTTCAAATGACCCCATGTTGCTGGTCAAACGATGCTCAACCCCTGGTCAAGCTCCCATTCTTGTTGATTGAAACCTATTCTTGTTGACTAAATAGCCAATAAATTTGTTGACATGGTGAATCTTAGATACCTGGCAAAAAAAAAAGAGAAAAACTGTTTTTAGCTGATTAGTTCATTTTACCATTGATAGCAAAAGATGAAAGTACTAGTTCGTATCTAACCAAGGTTGACCCAGTAATGGTTGAAGTTTAATGGTGGACTCATTTATTAAGTTTACTGTTTGAATGGTTTGGTAAAACACTAATTATAAATGATGTTTTTAACCAACAATAACGGGTGAATATCATGGGAAATACCTGTAAAATGGACCATGATATTTACATGGGAATATCTTGATAAAATAAACCAATTTACCATGTAACGTGGGAATATCGTGGGAATCTCTTGTTGAATAAAAACCCCGTTTTTTTCGTTGGTCAAACAGTCGCGGCCTCGCCCTCTCGCCGCAGCTGCCGCAGCAGCGAGCGTGGCACCTCGCAGAAGCCGCCCGCGTCGCGAGCGTTGAGGATGTCCTGCCACGGATCCTCCTCGGGGTCCAAGGTCCGGCAGTTTTGCCCCAAGGAAAATGGGGAGTTCAGCCAAGAAAATCCTGGAAAATGGTGGAGTTCACCAAGAAAAATGATGATTTCGGAAAAATTCATCAAGGAACATGGAAGATTTAAAAAAACGATTTAAGAAAGATAAAAGATGATGGAATAGTGATTTCACCAACCAAAATAGTGGTTTGGATAACATTTGGTTTTTATGGACAGCGGAAATGACATTTCCAAGATTTTCAAAGTACCTGGTAGTTCAAAGTGACTATTTTATAATGGTTATATAAGTCAATGAAGTCAACTAGGCCCTACAGTTATAGCCCTCAACAGTCCTAAATGTCTATATGTTTTTTTCTAACCTTCCATTCATAACTGTTAAGGGCCATCACTCTGGGCCTAATAACAACCAGGGTATAGCCCATCCGGCCAGGCCCTCCATTTCTGCCACGTCACTCTGCCCCCCAAATAGCTCGACCCATGCGCCACCGACGTCGCAGCGACGCCCACGCTGGGCGCTGGGCGACGCGCGGGCGAAGCTGTCGCTGCCGCGGCACCGCCTGACAGGAGCGGGTGAACACCGGAGCCCTGGAAAAGTGGGGAAATCACGACCGCCAAAAAGGATCATGGTTCATATTAGTGGTTCATATTAATGGTTCATATTAATGGGATAATGATGGGATAATGATGCGATAATGATAATGACATATCCTTATCACAATAGTCAGATGCATCATTTGGCGCTCAGCTACCCGTGGGTGATGGGCGAGAAGGAAGCAGTAAAAAAAAAACAAAAGTTCATAATTACGGGATGAAATATGATAAGATCCTGGAAGAATGAAATCCCTAAGCATTCTTAAGCTTCCACCAGGGTAGAATTTCACCTTCAAAACTTCGAAATGTTCGGCCGATGGCTTGGCAGAGCCCCGTGATGTTGCTTCTGGGTGACAGTAACCCATGGGTTGCTGGTAGAAATTCATGAAAGTTGCTGGCAAATCCGGCAAATCTGGCAAATCTGGCAAATCCTGATCTTTTTGTTGAGGTTTCTCTGAACATTTAGGGGGAAAGTCAACAAAAAATCCCATGGTGTTTCTCATCATTGTCCCCATCAAAATAGCTGCCATAACTGCGGGTATACCGTATACACCCCATCTAAGTTATTCACCACTTACCCAAGGTGGTGGCCCCCCTACTTGGCTAAGCTACATCAACTCGAAAGTCCATGACTGGGTAAAAGCGACCGGTTTTTTTTGACATAACTATGTCAAATCACCATCTTTCACAAGCAAATCATCGAACTGAATGGGCTATATGAATAACTACTGGAGGGTATCCAACTAAACATCCTTTTTTGCATCATGTGTTCTTAAATCATTGTTAAATCCTCCATGTTCCTCGATTAAATCACCAGAAATCACGAGTTTTCTTGGTGAAATCACCCGAAATCAGATTTTTTTCTTGGTGAAATCCATCTTCTGAGTGAAATCCCCCTGTTCGTTGGCCGATGTCCTCGCTTTTTGCTTTTTCCCCGCGGCCTGTGGGGGCCCAGTCGCCATGGGCCCAGTCCAAGAGCCGCTGCGCTTCCGCCTCCAGGTCCGCTGGCACCTCCCAGGGTTGGATGAGTTTCCACTGAATGATCCATAAGAAGTTCCATCTGAAAAGGGAAAAAATAATAAGTAATATAATTAATTACTATAATAATATATAAACTATAACACTGAATAATAAACTGAGAACCAAAGTAATTATCTATAGTTCAAAGGAAATTATGATAATGAACTGAGAACATCCATCTGAAGTGATGGATCATGTTTATAGATCATTCACTAACTTCAGTTACCTATGGATCAATACTATGGCATTCCATCTGAATCATTCCAGAAGGTTACTTGCCATAGAAGACCTGTGACCCTCTGGTAAAACACTTCGAGCCTGAAAAAATGAAATTCTTACTGGAAACTGATCTTAATCTTAATAGTTAATGGTGTGTTGGTTGTTAATATGGATGTCATACTATGGATGACTATTCACCATGGAGTTTTCTGTGACAAGTTGGATCAATAGTAACTATTATATAACAACTATTTATGATGATCCATAGTAACTACTAATTAGTTCAATGGTTGTTAATAGTTACTATGGATCATTCTCCCATTCCATCCCATTCCGTACCAGAGTTTGTTCTTTTAAATGGAACCAGGGAGTCGGGGACTTGCCAGAGTTGAATGGTTGAATGGTTTCTTAAAACCCCAACTCTCTAATGTTTTTAAGCTACAATAATGGGAATATCATGGGATATAATGGGAAATACATGGAAATACTAGTAAACGGGTCAAAAACCAACAGTTAGATTCATGGAGTATCCAAAGATTCATGGCTGAGATGAATGGGTTATAAACCACTTACGATTCGTGGGGCCCGCACGTCATTACTTTTATATAGATACAAAACACTAGAAGTATTAGAATGACTATACACTATCATCATTATTAGTGATATATATATATATATTTAAATAGATATATATATATATATATATTCTCACCAGTCTCTGATAGTATATGGGCATAGGTCGAGTCATTGGGTACCCCAACAATTAGATGGTTAGTACTAACGGTGTAAATAGTGATTATTCTATAGTTTATACTAATATAGTATATTTAGTGATTGCTTGTATATAGAAAATAATTGTGCAAAAATTGTATAAGATCACTAATTAGTGACTAACTTTATATACCATAACTATTGGCCATTGGATCTATTGCAAAAATAATAACAATATGATGATAATAAATAATGTAATGGTAATACTGAATATAATAGCAGTATAATAATAGTAACAATCATCATCATCACCATCATCATCATCATAGAATGATAATAACAGTTTAAATCACTGGCCATTCCTGGCGTTTTAGCGCGCCTGTCTCGGGGGCCAGCGCCGATCCAAGGCAGCCGCATCCTCCATGGCACTGGACACATGGCTTTCCGCGACCGATGGCGGCCGTTTGTTCTGCGCCGGGCGATGAATGTGTCCTTTTTCAGGAAGAATAGAGGGGCCGGGGTGATCAATGATTCTTATTGTTATTGTATGATCAGTATTATGACTATCGTTACCATGTTTAATATTACCAGTAGTACCGCACAAGGCGGTGGCGGAAGTTTCAAGGATAGGACACTATAGGAGAGGTGAGCTGTTGTGATGCATGGATGGCAGAGCGAACCCACTGATGGACCGAAAGGTGGTTGGAGTTGCAGTGGTTGCAGCCACAACTGCTGGATGTAGTGTGGCGTACTGCAGCTGTAGTTGTAGTTGTAGTTGTAGTGTAGTGGGGTTGTAGTTGTGTGTAGTGCAATCAGTGTAGTGAAGTTCCAGTTGTAGTTGTGGTGTGGTGTAATGAGTGTAGCGTAATGTGATGTAGCGTAGTGTGCTGTAGTGTTGTGGGCTGTAGCGTAGTCTAGTGTAGTGTGCTGTAGTGTTGTGTGCTGTAGTGTAGTCTAGTAAGTGTAGCCTGGTGTAGTGTAGTGTAAAGTAGTGTAGTTGCAGTTGTAGCTGTAGTTGTAGTTAGTGTAGTGTAATTAGTGTAGCGTAGCGTAGTGTAGTCTAATGTAGTGTAGTTGTCGTTGTAGTTGCAGCTGTAGTTGTAGTTGTAATGTAGTGTGGTGTAATTAGTGTAGCGTAGCGTTGCGTAATGTAGTGCAGTGTAGTTGTAGCTGTAGCTGTACTTGTAGTCTAGTGTAGCGTAGTGTAATGTAATTAGTGTAGTGTAATGTAGTGTAGCTATAGTTGTCGAAGGAAGTTTAGAAGTCAAACTTCCGACAATATGGACAGATGAAAAGCAGAGATGGGAAGCGTCAGAGAAGAGAAGAGAAGAGAAGAGGAAAGAAGATCAAAGAAGAGAAATTCAGAAGAAAGAAGATCCAGGCGCGCGATAAGGTAGGAAAGTCGCGATTCACTACGTTTTTCCAATGATTTGTGGCTCGGGAGGGTCGAAAAGTAGGCTCGCTAAAGCGGCAGGTGCGGAGCCATCTGGCCAGATGAGATGAAAAGTTGCAAGTGTAATGTAGTGTAGTGTAGCGTAATGTAGTGCAGCTGTGGTTGTAGTTGTAGTTGTAGTTGTAGTTGTAGCAGTGGTGGTGGTGGTGGTGGTGGTGGTGGTGGTGGTGGTGTCGGGTCGGGTCGGGTCGGGTCGGGCCGTGTACTGTACTGTACTGTGCTGTACTGTACTGTACTGTAGTGTAGTGTAGCGTAGGGTAGGGTAGTGTAGTGTAGTGTGGTGTGGTGTCGTGTAGTGTGGTGTAATGCAGTGTAGTGGAATGTAGTGTAGTGCAGTGTAGTGTAGTGGAATGTAGTGTAATGTAATGTAGTGTAGTGTGGTGTAATTAGTGTAATTAGTGTTGTGTAATGTAGCGTAGTATATTTTTTTGTAGTTGTAGTAGTAGTGTAGTGTAGTGGTAGTTGTAGTTGTAGTGCAATGGAAACGAGGCAATTCTGCGAGACTTCCTTCAAAAATGGAAAGTTGAGTGCAGAGCTGGCGGCCTCGTACCAATGCGTTTTCCGATTTTTCTGGTCTATGTCTCTAAAGTATTGCGCCTGCCAAGAAAAAGTGATGCCAGGTCACACGAAGTGCTGCACCTGTCACGCAAAATCACCTTAGCAAACCTACAGATCTGATACTCCAAAACGCAACCCCTCTCCGGAAATCAGCGCCCTGACCTCCTAATGGTCCTAACATCTCTGATGAACATGTCTCTTGTACTGCGTGTGCCACACGAAATGCATCTTTGCAGATCCTCTGCAAATGTCCCACACCTGCCATGCTACAAGACCTTCACGGTTTGCTCACTTTTGGCAAGGTGCAGCATCTGAACCTTCAAAAGTGGTCCAAGCATGTGGTGCTTTTAACATGTTGACTTGGAAATGTGCTTCGCGCCAGCACTTTTTCGACCTCAGCTTCCAAAAGTGCTCCGACGTTGGTGTGCTTTGTACATTTTGACTTGGAAAAGTGCTTCGCGCCACAACGGCGTGCACTTTTTCGACATCTCAACTGCGAAAAATTGTCCGAACATGCTGTGTCTTGTGCGTTTTCACTTCCAAATGTGCTTCGCACCGCAACGGTGTGCACTTTTTCGACGTCTCAGAAGCTGAGGTGTTTTGTGCATTTTGATATCGAAATGTGCTTCGTGCCACAACGGCGTACAATTTTTCATCTCATCTGGCCAGATGGCTCCGCACCCGCCGCTTTAGCGAGCCTACTTTTCGACCCGCCGGAGCCACAAATCATTGGAAAAACGTAGTGAATCGCGACTTTTCTATCTTTTCGTGCGCCTGCATCTTCTTTCTTCTGACTCATTCTCTTCTCTCTTCTTCTCTTCTCTTCTCTGACTCTTCACATCTCTGCTTTTCCATCTGTCCATATTGTCGGAAGTTTGACTTCTAAACTTCCTTCGATTATTACTACTTTGCTGTGATTATCTATTATTGTTATTGTTAATTACCGATTGGATGGAGGGAACCTTCTATTAATCAACCAACCAGTGGAAAAAGGACATCTATCGCGCCGGGATTAGGGGATTGGTTATCGGGAAAATTCCGTGAAAAACATCCGGAAACCCTGATGTTAGTTTATGGTCATCAAGGATATGTTTGGTGTTGTCTTACATGTTGCTTATCAAAAGTAGTTTTTCCGATTGAAGGATTATAGGAATGGTGAGGGAACGTGTGGTTAGCTGTTTGGGGGCTGGAGTGCATCTCGATGGGCTCATAGCCACAGACTGGAGACTCTGAGTCGCAACCCCAGCTAGAAAAGTAAAATCCTAGTAAGCTTAAATAGTGGTAAATCACTGTTCTATCTTGGGGTAAGCCAAAGCGATACTTCAACGTGGGTAGTTGGATAATGGTCTGATATCCCCTTTGGGAAGGCAAACAAATCTCCACAAAATATATCCCCGAACCCAGGCGGGTGTCTTAAAATGTGTGTAAATCAATAGTGAGCCATCCCCAATTTTACCATAAATGAGTGGTAGAAACCATCAATTTATATGGGTGGTTTATGGCATTGATTTACTCACATCAATCCCCGTAGAAATGCTTCACGGGCGTGTGTAAACCTTTTCTCGATGGCGTTGGCAGTGTAGCCCCCACACCTACAATACGGGAGACCCTGGCAATTCGCGAACTGGAGGTTGCCCCAGAATACCCCCCCAGTTATAAGTTGGTTTTTAAACCATCATAATCCCCATTAACTAGTTCGTGAAATATCTACCATAAACCACAATTAAACCACAAACATAAACCAACTGAACACCAGCTCGACTGGGGGCCCCATCCGAGCCATAGAGAGCAATATGATGATCTACAATCACTACAATCAAAACTGTTTGGTGGTTAATGGTGGTTAATGACCATTAATGGTGGTTAATGGTGGTTCATAATGGTCAATAATGGTTAATTATATCTGGTTGGTGGTATACCTACCATCTTGAAAAATATGAGTTCGTCAAATGGGATGATGACATTCCCAACTGAATGGAAAACAAAATTCATGTTCCAAACCACCAACCAGAAAAGCAGTTTGGCTAATTACCATACAAACCCAATAAGACCCAAAGTGGTTGGTGGTTAATGACCCCTTAGGCCTTCCAGTAAAAGCCCCACACTACTTTTCTTTCCTGTTGGGGATAACGATATGATCCCCATTAAAAATGTCCGCAATATATATATATACATATATATATATATGGGCAAATTATACTAATTCACAAACCTGAAAAGTTCGGCTATAGTAGGATAGTTCCCCTTACTAACCATGATTCCAGTGAGGTCGCCTGCCTGCACTTTGCATTTTAGCTTTGTTTGTGCGGTTTGGTGCTCGTTGCTGCTTCGTTGCTGGTTTTCGGCGGTTGCCTGCCTGTGCTTTGCATTTTAGACAAAGCCACAACGCAAAGTATAGGCAGGCGACCGGATAAGACCCACTACACCCCAATCTTTGTTGGTTAAGCTCCATATGTCCTGGGTAAATCCTAATTCTGAAAAGTTCACCAATCCATTCACCATCATTCCAGTGAGGGAGAACAGTGATGCCGTGACGGAATTTACCAGGATATATGTATCCCATTATAGGGTGTTATTTTCCAAGTATAAGGAATATGTATCCCCAGTTATGGATGTATTCCCACATAAATTCCCATTGTGTCTCCAGTTATACATTCCATCTCCCCATATGATAATTGATAATTCCCATTATGATCCCATTATAATCCCAGTTTCTTTCATAAATATGATGACTATTCTGAATAATTCCCATGAAAATTATATACTATACTATATATATATATAAGTATACCATTTTATTGTTTACACACAAATATACTATATATATATATATATTATAATTATACTATTTTATAGATACCCTCTGGTTATTTAACATAGCCATGGAAAATGGCCCATTTATAGTTGATTTACCTATTAAAAATGGTGATTCTCCATGGCTATGATAAATAACCAGAAGGTAATTATTATATACTATAGATGTTTAAACATCTGCTGGAGGCTAACCTCTTGCCGTCAACCGCCGCAACTCATCTGGCGATCTTTCGCACTCATCTGGCGTCCGCTGGCACGGCCTTCATGGAGCATGGGAATTGTGAAGGATTCACAAACTCGTTTACCATGGTTATAGTGTGTACATATGTATATGTATGTATATATGTATGTATATATGTATGTATGTATGTATGCATGCATGTATGTATGTATGTATGTGTATATATATATATGTATATGTATATGTATGTATATGTATGTATGTATATGTATATGTATATGTATATGTATATGTATATGTATATGTATATGTGTATGTATGTATGTATATGTATGTGTATATGTATATGTATGTATGTATGTATATGTATGTGTATGTATGTGTATGTGTGTGTATGCATGTGTATGTATGTCTATGTATGTATATGTATGTACATGTATGTACATGTATGTGAATGTATGTACATGTATGTGAATGTATGTGTGCGTATGTGTACTTATGTGTATGTATGCGTATATATGTGTATGTATGTGTATGTATGTGTATGTATGTGCATGTATGTGTATGTATGTGTATGTATGTATATATATGTATATGTATGTGTATGTATATGTATGTGAATGTATGTGTGTGTATGTATGCGTATATATGTGTATGTATGTGTATGTATGTGTATGTATGTGCATGTATGTGTATGTATATGTATGTATGTATATATATGTATATGTATGTGTATGTATATGTATGTGTATGTGTATGTATGTGTATGAAGTGTATGTATGTATGTATGTATGTATGCATGTATGTATGTATATGTATATGTATGTGTATGTATATGTATGTGTATGTGTATGTATGTGTATGAAGTGTATGTATGTATGTATGTATGTGTATGTATGTGTATGTATGTGTATGTATGTGTATGTATGTGTATGTATGTGTATGTATGTGTATGTATGTGTATGTATGGGTATGTATGTGTATGTATGTGTATGTATGTGTATGTATGTGTATGTATGTGTATGTATGTGTATGTATGTGTATGTATGTGTATGTATGTGTATGTATGTGTATGTATGTGTATGTATGTGTATGTATGTATACATGTATGTGTATGTATGTATACATGTATGTATACATGTATGTATACATGTATGTATACATGTATGTATACATGTATGTATACATGTATGTTGTCTGTCTGTCTGTCTGTCTGTCTGTCGGTCGGTCGGTCGGTCGGTCGGTCTGTCTGTCTGTATGTATGTATGTATGTGTATATATACATATATTATATGTATACATATATGTATAGATATATATGTGTATATACGTGTATATATGTGTATATATGTATATACGTATATATATACTATATATATACTATATATATATGTATATGTATGTATATGTGTATGTAATTATATGTATATATATATATATATGTATTTGTATATATATATAAACAAATACATATATATATGTATATATAACCCAAAAAAAATATAGAAATGGGTTTCAGTGGAATATGTTTACTATGTTTTGAAATGTGAGGATCATATTTGGAGGATCATCGCACGAATCGTGGTGAATAAGCCTAGTTAGTAAGTCCCCTAAGTGGGGTTGTCCCATTTATAACTATGGTTATAGTAAACCCCAAAAGATATGGTATAATGTAGGCTATTTAACCCCAAAAAAACAATGGCACATTTCAATTTTTAGTCAAAAAATGTTACGATGAAACATATTTTCTACCATTTCTTGAGTGGGATTTTACTTTTCTATGTGTTTTGGGGATGGCTATACCCTGTGGTAATCACTGGTAATCTAACGTAGCCATGGGAAATGGCCATGTTTTTCTATACGTTTGATTAGCGTAAATCACCAACCCAAATGGGTAAGCGGCTATGCAATTTTCGGCGCAACCCACCATGTTTAACATGACTGTAAAAAAACCCACAACTGGAAGAGTTTCAAGACTTGGGATTCAAAAATCCTCCAAAACTCCCATGATTTTGCCATTGACAACAGCCATACAATAAGGGATGTTGTGGTCGCCACATACAACGGACTGGTCGCCACAAGCAACAAGTTTTTTGGGATACCATGGTATACCAAAATGTGATACTCCGAAATTGCCATTTACTTCCATTTACCCTCCAGTAATTTGTTACATGGCTATTGAAAATTGCCATTTATAGTGGATTTACCCAGCTATAAAATGGTGATTTTCCACAGCTATGTAACAGTTTACCAGAGGTTAAACCTCCATTAATCACCATTAGATCCCACTAAATCACCATGAAATCCCATTAAATCACCATTAATCACCATTAAATCACCATTAAATCACCATTAAATCACCATTAATCACCATTTTTAGGATCCTGAATTTAACGATTACAACGAATGGCTCATTTCAATCGTTTCAGACACCTCCAATCCGTAAAATCTCCCAAGTCAGAGGGAGATTTTATGATGGCCACATAACCTTTGTTAAGAGGACATAACCAAACAACCAAGGTATTTTTAATAGCTCATACAACCAAATAGTTATGTTTTTTCATATTGCCATTAAACATCCAATATTATTATATAATACATATTATGACAATATATAATATATATATATATTGCTATTAAACATCCTATATATATATATATGTATACATACAAGCTATGTATATATATATATCCTATGGTTTACTATAGTATTCCTGACTTTCTAAACCAAGCCCCGGCTCCCGCCTCCGTTGCATCGGCGCTCGGATTGGCGCTCCTCGCCTGGTGCAGCGCCGGCGCGAAGCCCACTTTGGGCGAGCTGCTGGCGTCGAAGACCGTGTAGTACCTCTGTGGTGGTGGCTGCCCTCTGGATTTAATGGTGTTAATGGTGATTTAGTTGGATTTTATGGTAATTATGAGTTTTTCTTACTAATCAGTAATTTGGATGATTAGGAATTTCCCACTCATCACTAATCATCACCCTCTGGTAAACTAACATAACTATGGAAAATCACCATTTTTTATAGGTAAACATACAAAAAGCTAACTGGAAAACCACCATTTTTTAAGAACGGGGAATCCTCCTTTGCGAACTGTTAGTGCAAACCAGAGGGTAATGATGGCTACGAATGATGGCTATTACCCTCTGGTAAACTAACATAGCTATAGAAAATCACCATGTTTTATGGGTAAATCAACTATAAATAGATTAAATAGCCATTTTCAATGGCAAACTGTAAACGTTTACCAGAGGCTAATGGTTTACCAGAGGGCTATGAATAATGGTTTACCAGAGGCTTCTGTCCGGGATGATCATCTGTTTTTAACGAGTCCCATTGACGATTATATCCTATTTTTTGTATTTCCGTTCTATTACCATTAAATTACCAATACCAATGGTAATACAAATATCATGTATATTCATTTATTATAATGGTTAACGAGTGGATTCACCCGACTTGTCCCACGAACATAGCTAGGGATAGAACTGATCTGGTTGGTGGTTGACCTACCACCCTCTGAAAAATGATGGACTTCGTCAGTTGGGATGACGACAGTCCCAATATATGGAAAGTCATAAAATTCCATGGTTCCAAACCACCAAGCAGTGTTTGTTGGTTTATAAACCATTATAATCCCCATTAACTATAGTTATATCTACCATAAACCATAGTTAATCCACATTTCCCAAGCAGTACTTAGTAAATGGAATGAGTCAACAAGTAGCAACGCCTATAGCGGAAAAACACGCGGAGTTCATGGGAAATTCATGGGAATTTTGGGGAAATATAATGGTTTTTAATGGGAATAAATGGGATTTCAGGGGAATTTAATGGGAATAGGATTTCATGGAATGTCATTGGGATTTCATGGGAACTTATGGGGATCTCATGGGAACTTATGGGGATTTCATGTGAATTTCATGGAAGTTCATTAGGATTAAATGAGAAATTATGGTGATTTCATGGGAAAATCTTGGAATTTCACTGGGATTGCATGGCATTTAATGGGATTTTTTGCTGACATTTTTTGGAGATTTCCATGGGAGTTGCATTGGAATTTAGAGATGAGATGGGATATACTGACCATTTTCTGGCGATGCTCTTTGAGACGACCTACCTTGATAAAATGATGATTTGAATGGCCAAAAACTGTCAGGATAAAATGGTGATGTAATATCATTGCCTATCTTAGATACCCTGCAAAAAATTAAATTCTTTGCTGGTTAGTAGATATTCCAATTGATACCAAAAGACTGAAGGATTAAAGTAATTATCCATCTAAGATTGACCTAGATATGGTGACATTGGGCATATCTTATGGGTTTAGAAATGGTACAAGTAATAGTGGGGATTATTGGAAGATACCTAGAAGATGGTGGTACAACAGGTATATTTCATCGGATACCACCTACCACGTTGAGGAAATTATGGCTAACCATCAAATTTGGCGGTACCCTATTTTCTGCCAGTATGATGATTCTGCGACAAATCGGATAAAATTTGGATGTAACTGTAACATTATCTAACTTATTTAACCAGCCAGAAATTGTGGTTTTGCGAAGACAGATGCAGAAAAATTGTGATTTACCTAAAAAAAACACACTAAAAATGCTATGCCAAACTGCTGCGACACCATATTTTCATGATGAGTAAGTAGCTAACAACCACAAGAATTTTCATGCGCTACTGCTACATCTTGGTTAGCCTACTGGCTTGATCAAGTTCCCAAGTTTCCAACGGTCCAAATCTACCCATTGACAAATCGTGAAAATGGGCTCAGAAGATTGAAAAAGGCTAGTATCAGTAGCCCTCAGTAGCCCTCATTTTCATTCATGTTCTCCTATTATACCTATTATATACCTATTATATCGAGTATTATTGGTATACCTATTATACCTATTGGTGAAGAAGATTCCAGTATTATTGGTATACCTATAATACCACTCATTTTCATAATAGCTCTATTGGTGAAGTAGATTCTATTGGTGCCATCGGTCATATCCCTCCCGAAATTTCGCTGCATTGATTCCAACAAACAGAAAGGGTTCGCAAAAGGAAAACCAAAGACCTAAAGAAATGCACCCGACCTGGTAAACATACAAAAAGCTATTGAACATGGCTGGCTTATCGTTGGTTTACCATTCTGAAAAATTGTGATTTTCCACCGTTTTTTGTATGTTTACCAGAGGTTAAACCTCCATTAAGCACCATTAGATCCCAGTAAATCACCATGAAATCCCATTGAATCCCATTAAATCATCATTAATCACCATTAGATCACCATTAATTAATCACCATTTTTAGGATCCCGAAATTCCCATTGAAAAATGGGTGGATTTTCCAGTTCGCAAACTTTCATATCTCATACAAGGTGAGACCCAGGGCCTTTTTGTCAGAAAAATCATCCCCATGAACCCATGAACTGTGAACCAAGTTATGAGCATCAACCTGTCGCAATTTCGTAAGGCCGAAAACCTCGTAAAAATAACATGCTAGATATATATATATATGCAGCACAAGAAAAACTATGTTAACCCAACTCACATCTGTAGCTTTTCCCAACATCCAGAAACACGAGGTATCGGTGATATTCCCGGTGTAGGTCGATGACCAGACCCAGGATCTACATAGGGCCAAAACATCCTGGTTGAACCTGTTAAATGCTCATGTTGGAGAAGATGGTCCCCATTGCTGTTGGTCTATATACCTATTATATACCCATTATATACCTATTATATACCCAGTTTTTCCTATTATATACCTATTATATACCTATTATATACCTATTATATACCCATTATATACCTATTATATATCTATTATATACCTATTATACCCTGCCACATATAAATGGCCCTATTTTTGGGGTAGACCCAAAAAAAACATTGCCAAACATACGCTGGGTCAGTATCCCATCCCATTATACTGGTTAGTTGATAGGTATCCCTTTAGACTATGTGTTGTAATAATCCCCAATTAATCAGGTAGGTTAATAACCACCATTTCATAACCAACCACCAGAGGCAAATTTGTTCCTGGCTCATCTCACTTTATTGGTACATCCCCATGATATCCCAACACATATCCTCAATATTCCCACTTATATACCCATCCATACCCATCATATTACCATGGTGCTAGTTAAATTCCATGTTTTGTTATAAACTTTGCTAGTTGGAAGGATTGTTAGTTCCATCCACATTATTTCCTACACTCTAAAAACGGTTGAAATCATCCCACGGATCGTAAGTCTCCAATCAGTGGCTTGTATCCATGCGTATCCCATTTTGTATCGTGGGTGAACGAACTAACCTTAAGGTTACTAAGCAGTTACTAATTACATGGTTTGTAACTATGCTTACTACACCAGTTACTAAGTACATAGATGGTTTGCAACTATGCTTACTACCTGGTAATGAACCATAACTATGGTAATGATTCATAACTATGATTACCATGTAACATTTATAGATGGCTTATAACTATGGTGATAAACCACTTCCGAGTCCCCGATCCTCCACGGAATTCTCCGCGCCTCTGCAGCACGGGCTCCCCGAGGATCAGCGTGCGGGGGTGCAGCGGCGGCGGTAAATCAATGTGCATCACCATGGGCACCTGGGGAATATGATGACTATATCTGCTTGGTAGTTTGAACCCCTCCCAATATATGGAAAAATAAAAAATGTTCCAAACCACCAACCAGATATAATGACTATCATACCCATGGTGGGGATTAATCATTGACTAATGACTATCAGACACTATAGAAAAAATATATCAATTACAGTAGGATATACCCTCTGGTTATTTAACATAGCCATGGAAAATCACCATTTTTTATAGGTAAATCATCTATAAATGGGCCACCTATACGTAATGACTATATAATGATTATATAATGGGCACCTGAGAGGGAATTAGACAATGGGAATATCATTTTCCGATCAGACAATGCTGGGGATTGTTTTGTGATTCATTGATTAGTGTGGGAATAGTATAATGACTATATATCATGACTAATGTGGATTAATATGAATCAGACTATATAAATGACTATATTATGACATATCATGACTATATCATGACTGGGGATTAATCCTTGATTAATGACTATCAAACACTATAGTTAATGACTATCAATAAGGATATAATGACTATACAATGACTATAATGACTATGGGAAATATAATGACAGTAAAGATTCATTGATTAGTGTGGGAATTTCATGGGATTTAATACCATGGGCTGTATGGGCTGGAAATTGGATGATCACCTGATCGTTTTTTCCATGATTTCATGGGAAAATATATGAATATATCATGACAGCCATCATGGGTCTGATGAAGCCCCAAATCTGATGCTATCTGAGAATGGTAGAAGAATGACTGGCCGATTTTTGGGTGCATTAAGTGCACTATTTTCGGACAACCCCCTCCCTTGGCCAGCTCAGGGGAGCTCGGCACCCTTTAAAATACCCGTAAAACTTGGACGACGTTTGGTTTTTGTTGGGGGAGATATATGACGAACTAGTGAATTAGGGGGTAACAGAAAGCAACAGACATCACTGGCCTCAGCTCATAGCAGATAGCTAAGTTGGCGTATAAAAAGGGGTTTTCAATGGTTTTTTGCAAACTAGCTAATCGAGGCTATAGCCTTCCTGTATGCTTAGAACAATTTATATGAATTATATGATCACACACATATATATATATATATAACCACAACGATGTTCACATGAGTGTTATATGAGTTCTTCATATGTACAAACTATAAATCATATCTAACCAACATTAAACTGTATATCTATGTAATAGATCACGATATACATCCATAGACAGCTCTTAATCATATTCATGACCATCTATTCATTCCAGGGCATTGGCTGAGATATGGCCAGCGGTGAACGAACGCACCCCGACAAACATACCTCGATGTCCACCATCCGGGCGTCTGAAAAACATCGTGGGAAACCCAATGCCATAGTCACCAATGCCATAGTCACCATCAACAATAGATATGGGATCATTACCCTCTGGTAAACTAACATAACTATGGAAAATCACAATCTTTAATGGAAAAATCAACTATAAATGGCCATTTTCAATAGCTATTTTGACATAACCAGAGGGTAATGAATCATAAAAATCATCCAATAATGTGGTAAAGCCAGACTTCACCATCCCCAAGTGAAGACCATGAAAATTTGGGTGAGATTTCAACCATCGCCAGTCATGATAGATCTATGACATTGGGTTTCCCACATGAATCCCCAAATATCTGAGCCATTTAGGGGTGATTCCACTACCCATAAAGATTTATCAGATCTGGTAACTGACAATCCGTATGATGTTCGTATGGGTTTAGCGGTTGCTCCTCTTCAAAGGCGAATGCAAATCCCATTCGTTGCCACTAAAGAAAAGTGACAAACCATTCTTGAATTCTCAATGAAAACAAATCCACAAACCCTTACATAGCCCTGAAACATAGCCCTGAAACATAGGCCTTATATATGGTAGGTACCTCCAATAAATCAGTTCCTGTTGCATGGCCATTGATCATATCCAAGATATTCCCATGTGAAATATCCCCCAATCGAAACCATATAAAAACACATCCAACTATCATCCAACTATCAAGTGGTTGTATTAATCAAAAGTAGTTTGGTATACTATAAAACTAACCAACTATAGTTAATCCCAAGTGGTTTTTTTTCATCAAAAACCAATGGCCACCATCGTTCTAATCGTTCGTGTGAAAATGGGAAAAAAAAAACGAATCCACTGGTTCATTTTGTCATTTTCCCACCATAAGAATTGCCGTTTGGAGGCCAAAACAGAAAATCAAACACATCCAACTATCATATGAAGTTGGTTAGTTTTATAATATACCAATTATAACTGATATCCCATGAAACTTGGTTGATTCAATCCCATTAGACTCCGCTTAACTCCCATCAAACTTGGTTAAACCCCCATTGGTTGCTTAACCATAGTTAGTTCACCAACAAAACTAAATGGAATAACCCACTGAATGGGGAATATTATATGGGGGTGTCCTAAAAAAATGGTACCCCAAGTCACCATAGGTTTCAAATACTAATACTAAGTCATCTGGTTGGTGGTTTCAACCCCTCTGAAGAATATTAGTCAGCTGGGATTATTATTCCCAATGGAAAATTTTAAAATGTTCCAAACAACCAACCAGTCATGATAGTCATGGTCATCCATGACTTGGATGATTTAAGGGACACCCCCATTTTCAGACACACCTCTGGTGACCTCTTGGGAGGTCAGGACCTCGTCACTGAGCCTCCAGACGCAGGACGGCGGCTCTGCTGGCTGCTCGGCACCTCCGGTTGCTGGTGAAGGAGCAAAAATAGGGATTTAACTTAACCATCATTTATAGGGATTATAACTTATCATGGTTTTTTTTGACACATGATCGTTGATGATGATTTAGTTTGATTCAACCATCATTTTTTAGATATTCGTAGTGGTTTTGAACATCAACCTATGGGCATAAAGTTGATAAATGATGTTCAAAGGAAAAGTGCGGATGCCTTACAAGTGAAATTTTGATTTGACCCTTTTTTCCCCGCAAACATGGAAACAAATATGGGATATACGTAGCTAGGAGGATGTTGGCAACAGATATCTTACTTCGGAAAGCTGTGAGATTTGAGGTTAACGATGGTTTCCTACAGTTCAATACCAGTGGTTCCTTTCTGGTTGGTGGTGCAATGACCATCTTGAGAAATATGAGTTCGTCAATGGGAAGGATGACATCCCATATATAAAAATAAATTTCATGTTCCAAACCACCAACCAGGTATAACCCACAATAGATTTAATAACAGAATCAATGACATCCCATATATGAAATGGAAAATAAAAAATCTTTGAAACCACCAACCAGCTTTAAATCAGTCCATTGAACCTGGCAAAATGGGACCTGGGAAATCTGCGCATCTGCATCCTGCTATTCACGGAGCCAAAATTCCTCCATGATTTCAATATAGCCAGGAGCCCTGCCAATTAGAACTGGCACCCTGCCGATTCAGTTTGTGACTGGTGTTTCTTCAAGCAAAAAACAAAGCGGTGTTACATTTTAAGTTCGTGAGAAAAAACATCATGAAACCAAGCAGAGTAGGTCATATGTAGCATTCCCAATCTTGGATTCCCTTCAAAATTCCCCTTGCTGGTGACGGTCAATATCTCCCCATTTAAGCATCAAATGAAAAATCTTAGTATCAAACTATATCAAACTAAAAATCCAGTTGGTTTTCCCTATCAGTAAAGCAATACGTTTTCCCCTGAAAAATTGGGATGGTCAATCCCCAGGGCTCAAATCAGCTCAGCACCGTGACTTTTTTGCAACGCTGTTTTAAAACGTAGGAGTTTCCGGTATTCCATGAAACAGAATTTGATGTGAGAAGCCTCCAGTAATCTGGTTTCATGAAAAAATCCAATGTTTGATAATCTCTAATCTGAAAACAGATCATCTATCCTGATTTCTCATAGGATCTATTGCCAGAGTGTATACACCCCTCAACTAAAACTTCAACAAAGACAAGATGGAAATGATTGCAGTATCAATGAAATGGCCCCCCATGCAAGTCACTTCGGCCCCTGCAACCCAGTTCGAACTGAAAAAAACTGAGTAGCGGAACTCAGAGAATTGTCACCGGGCAGTGAGAAAACCATGTAATTTTGGGTGGTTTGTTGGTCCAAGGTGTACCCTTCAGTACTTTGTTGGTCCGTTAGCTTTGGAAAATGGTCCCTTTATGGATGATTTAGCTATAGATTTACCAAAAAAAAAACATGGCGGATTTGAACTATAGCGATGTTAAACAAGCAAACCAGCTCGGGTACTGAGTACGAGGGTGTCTCAAAAGGGGGATCCCTAAAAGTTTTTTTACAATAACCATCTTGAAAAATATGAAAGTCAGTTGGGATGATTATTCCCAAGATATGGAGTCTGGTTGGTGGTATACCTACCCCTCTGAAAAATGATGGAGTGAAAGTCAGTTGGGAGTATGAAATTCCCAAATGGAAAGTCATAAAGTTCCAAACCACCAACCAGTGTTTGTTGGTTTATAAACCATTATAATCCCCATTAACTAGTTCGTGAAATATCTACCATAAACCATGGTTAATCCACATTTCCAAACCATAGGTATATAGGTTTCAACACTCACATGGTCCACTGGATGATGGCCCACTTCGGTATCCCGGTCCCAGGGGCCCCAGGTGCATCTCACGATACTTGGTGGTTCAAAATGGATTCCTTATCTGGTTGGTGGTTGACCTACCCCTCTGAAAAATATGAAAGTCAGTTTCCCCAATATATGGAAAAATAAAAAATGTTCCAAACCACCAACCAGTTATGGGTTACCCTCTGGTAAACATACAAAAAGCTATTGAAAATGGCCCAGTCGAAATAGTTGATTTTCCCGTTGAAAATGGTGATTTTCCATAGTTATGTGACAGTTTACCAGAGGGTATCATAATCCCGAAGAATTAGGTAAGTCCTGATTATCAGCTACACCATAAGTTGGGATAGCAATACCCATCAAACAGCCATGAAATACCCATCAAAATAAATAATGTGGATACTTACAATGACAAGAATATCCATTAAGCCAGTGTAAATGCACAATATATCAACACTATATGATTGGTGGTTTAGGATTGGCATAAAATCACCCAACAAGCACCCGAAATATTCAAATGTTGGTAGAACATTCTATATATATATATAATAATGATGATAATAATAATAATAATAAAATTGTTCACCGGCACTGCTATAACTATAACATATATCATGAATACGCTAAACCTATACTATATACCATTGCATCCCTGAACCACCATAATAACTACCACCAAAAACGGCCCAATGCGGCCGTTTCTGTTGTCGCGGCACCTGCAGCGTCAGTTTCCCCGGTCGCAGCCAAAAGTCCGGACTCCTCATGCCCAAATGGAGCCAGCGAATCATCTTACAGCATGCATCACGTGATACTTTGTAACAGCAACAACAACAACAACCAACAACAACCAACAACAACCACGACAACAACGACCGACCAACCAACCAACCAACCAACCAACCAACCAACCAACCAACCAAGCAAGCAAGCAAGCAAGCAAGCAAGCGAGCCAGCCAGCAGCGAGCCAGCCAGCCAGCCAACCAGCCAACCAGCCAACCAGCCAACCAGCCAACCAACCAACCAACCAACCACAACCACAACCACAACAACAACAACAACAACAGCAACAGCAACAGCAACAACAACAGCAACAGCAACAGCAACAACAACAGCAACAACGTCTTTCTAGCTGTCGATCCAATTGTCCCATCAAAATGACTTCATGTCCAAAAAATAACTCGCCAAAGATCCATAAAACCGTGGTTTCAGAAAATTGCTATTCAGTTGGTGTAGTGAGGGTTTAATATCTACCTAATTTTGTCTAAGAACATTACCCTCTGGTAAATTGTCACATAACTTATGGAAAATCACAATTGTTAATGGGTAAAAATCAACTATATCAACTGGGCCATGGCTTCAATAGCTTTTTGTATGTTTGCCAGAGGGTAACCCGTTATAATCCCCATTAACTATAGTTATATCTACCATAAACCACAATTAAACCACCTACCCTCTGGTAAACTAACAGTTCGCTATGGAAAATCCACCCATTTTATAGCTGGGAAAATCCACTATTTCAATGGCCATTTTCAATAGCTATGTTAAATTACCAGAGGGTAAGTGCCATTAAATCCCATTAAATCCCATTAAACCACCATTTTCCTATGGTTTTCCTATGTTAAATTACCAGAGGGTATAAATGGTTGTGAAAATCAATTCGTAGCTGGAGCCAGACATAGCTCACATAGCTCACATAGGGGGGGATTTCCCAGCCATGTTTGAGGACGGTAGAACATGCTATTGGTTGTATATCCCATTATATGTATTAGTGTATGTATATATATATGTATATATATATATATCCATTGTATTCCCATTCCTCCCACCATATCCCATTATTTATATATATATATTTATAGATATATAGATATACTCTCCCATAAAGCCACAAATTATTCCCATAATTGGTATACCCAGGACGACGCACAATCGCGAGTCCTGCTGCAGAATTGCCGCCGGCGATCCTGCCGGTGCAGCCTCTGCCGTGGCCGGCGCTGCGTCGGCATCGCCGTCTGCGCACGGCTTCCGAAGGCAGGCGGAAAGGGGAAGCAATGGAAAAAAAAAACAGCAACAAATCAAGGCTCAAGTTCTTCTGAATGACTCACAAACTTTTTTTCGCTTAAATTCAGAGGATTGAACCAGTATGAGTAGGTTTTTTAAACCCCTCTTCGAAGATAAGAATTTGTTCATGCTCACCCTTAGAATTGGATGGTTGTTTTGGTACCATGAATCACACTTAAATGTCCAGGGGATCCTCCACTTGACATTCGGGACAATTTTTCTTGGCCTTCGTTGTCCTCAAACATGGAAAAATATGGGAAAATCATGAAAAATCCCCAGTTCGATGATATTCCCAGCGACTTCAATTTATAGAGGATTTTCATGGATTTTCCATTACTCCGTTTGATTACCAGAGGGGGAAGCCCATTGGCAAGTTTCTTTAACCATTCATGACTGGATTCTAGTTTCTGTGATTTAATTGCAACCTTCCACCCCATATCCACCCATATCCCCGATCTTCTCTGGTTGGTGGTATACCTACCCCTCTGAAAAATATGAGAGTCAGTTGGGATGATGACATTCCCATTGGAAAGTGAAAAAAAATATGGTTCCAAACCACCAACCAGATCGAATCATCATCATATTCCCATTGTTGTTGGTTTATACCCTATTATGTAACCACTATTAATATCACTATGTTCCAGTCACCACCAACTAGTGTTTGTTGGTTTATAAACCATTATAATCCCCATATACCAACCAGTTCTCTTGAAAGAACCTCGAAGCAACATCACCTTAAAAGGGGGTCACAACCGGCCGGCGCCTTCGTCGATGAATTCCAGGCGCGCATAGTCTGCAGGGTCTAAGACCACCTCCAACCACGGATAAGCGCATCGCTGGGGATGATTTATGAGGGTGGTGAACTATTGTTTATTGTTATTTAACAATTCTAGTGAATAGATATATAGTTATATATATATATTATGGATAGTTAATGAATGCTAACTTATTCTTTACCCTCTGTTCATTTTGCATAGCCATGGACGCCATGGCCTATTTACAGCTGATTTATCATGATTTACCGAACTTAAACATTGTGATTTTTGCTACGTCAAATAACCAGAGGGTATGATAGTTATTTAACAATTATAGCTATATAATAGATATTATAGGTAGTTCATGAGAAACCATATTATCAATGAATACCTACTATAGTTACATATAGTCATTGTAGTCATTATACCACTACAATCATTATTATAGAATAGTGATTGTAGTTGTTGTGGTTAGTATAGTCATTATAGTCATCATAGTCACTATAGTCACTATAGTCACTATAGTCACTATAGTCACTATAGTCAAGACTTTTATTTCAGTTATTGGTGTTATTATTACTATAGTTGTTGTAGATATTATAGTTGTGATAGTTATTACAGTCATTATACCATTACAGTCAAATTGAATCAATACAAGGTGAAGCCGAATGCCGAATGCCCATTATAGTAGTTATTATTATTTATTATTTTATCTATTCGATGGTATACCACTACTGTATCATTATACTATAATTACGAAAGATGGTGAGGCCCCCGAAAAAATGTACTACTATAGTAGTTAACTATTAATTATACTATAGTAATTATGACATTTATGAGGCCTCACCAATTATAATCATACTATAGTAGTTAACTATTGTCATCAATCAAAAAAATGGTGAGGCCCCCAAACAATCACTATATAAGTTGAGGCACAGAACTAACGGTTTTCGCGTTTAGGTTGCCATGGAGAATATACCTAAAGGATAGTCTCATTATCAATCAATAGTGGATTCACAAGCTGCGGAATCCAAAACCAATAAACGCTATAGTTCGATAGTCGTTTCATCGAACTAAATCTTACTGGTGCTAAACGTAGGGAATGGACAGGAATGGGGGTTGCTGGGATGATTATGACTAGTGATGAAATGGATCATTCCCGAAAATTCCCTGCGTAAAACGCACCAGTAAGTCAATATTTCCTCAAACCAAATCCATGGAACCAGATGATGATCTATGTACCCTCTGGATCCCTCTGGTAATTTGTTACAGTTGGCTATGGAAAATAGCCATTTTATAGTTGATTTACCTATCAAAACTGGTGATTTACCCATAGCTATTTTAAAATCACCATGAAAATCACCATGAAAATCACCACTGATCATCATTAACCACCATTAACCACCATTAACCACCATTAACCACCAATGATCGCTGGTGACCCTCTAACAGGTTGCCATGGGAGCCATGGGGAAAATTGCTAGTTTTATCGATACAAGGTTGCCATGGCCCCTGTTTTCAACAGCTAAGTTGACGCACATAACATGGCTACCCTCTGGTAAACTAACATAACTATGGAAAATCACCATTTTTAATGGAAAAACTCACGATAAATCACCATTTTTAATAGCTATGTTAAATTACCAGAGGCTAACGCTTGGGTTTTGGGGGAATATACCTATAAAAATTAAATTATCAATCAATAGTGTTTTCACCACCTGATGATCAATACCTACTAGAATAGTGGATTCAATACCTATTATCTTACTATCAAGAATAACTCCCTGATAACTACATTATTGTCTTATCAATACCTACTACTAGTGGTTTCAATCCTACGATGATAGTGGTTGGTTGACCGCCTGGTTAATTATGTAGTGGTTAAGCACTTCATTCTTCGCAATCTTACTATAATGATAGTTGTTAACTAGAATTGTCAATACCTTTCTTTGTCAATAATAGTAGATATACCTGATATAACTGATATAACACTCATTTTATACTATTGATCTATGTAGTGCTTGATGACAATGCTTAGTAGTGCTCAAAAAAAGTGCTTAGTAGTGAATCAAAAAAAAGATAGCCACTGCTGTTGCTGAATCAATGGTGGCAACTCTTCCGTTCCTACATCAGAAATTGGGACTTTGGGATGATCGTAGTCATCTTCAGCTTGCCAGTTTCGGCGGTGGCTGAAGCCTTCATTGAAATCACATCTGGGTAAATTATAATATTTCACTAACCTGAATTAAGGCCATAAAAGGGGATGATGTTCCTTACTAACCATGATTCCAGGGCTCGGTCGCAGTGAGGTCGTTATAATTTACCCAGATCACATGAAATCACCACTTGATGTACGGAGATCATAAGTTCCAGTGGTCCAGCCCCAATCTTTCGCTGGGAAAACTTTTTTTGAGGACGTACAGGATGGGGCCCCCAAACGTGATGTGAACGTTGGTTGAGAAAAACCATGAATTAATCCCCATTAACTATAGTTATATTTACCATAAACCATAGTTAAACCACTTATAAACCAACTGAACGCTATCGACTGGGGGCCCCATCTTGTAGATTTATAGCTGGCTTGGAAGTCTCTGCGGTAAAGTCATCTGCAAATTTGTAGGGTCAAAACCTGACTGCCCTGCAGGAAGGTTCTACGTTGGGATCCTAAGGTCCTAATGTATTCATTGGACTGGTGAAACAGGGAGAAACTATAGGAAACCCTCATCTGGTTGGTGGTTTCAACCCCTCTGAAAAATATTAGTCAGTTGGGATTATTATTCCCAATATATGGAAAATAAAAAATGTTCCAAACCACCAAACAGTCATCTATTGGATGGGTAGATGTTCCTTTAACTCATCTTGATGATCTATCCAATTTTCAGGGATGATTCACATGCGTTTGTGCAAGGTTTGCGGGCACCCCATCTTACCTAATGACCTAATGGCTTCAACCCTCACATTTTCCCGTGACAATTGGCTTTTTTGTGGTGAAAACGTAGATTGAAAAGTTGGAAACCTGAAAATCATCATCATCATCAGATGGTTTACCCTCTGGTAAACATACAAAAAACTATGGGAAATCCCCATTTTATAGCTGGGTAAATCAACTACAGTATTTCTATGGCCATTTTCAATGGCCATCATTCTTCTCATCATCATCCTCCACCTTGTCAAACAAAAGATGATCTAATTCACATCCTGCTGGATTTTTGGGGGCATCTTGTTGGGGGAACCCACCGACTGTCATCAACTATATATCCATCATATTGTATATATCTCATGATATTCCCATGACATATCCCATGCGACCCCACTCTATATATATATATATATCCATGGTAGTCTCATTATTGTTGGTGTTATATATATATACACACACATGACCCCACTATATTTGACATGAATACCAACCACCCCCGAAAAGAAAAGTGAAAGTGAAGCGGCAGCTATGTGCGCGAGTTTGCGGAGGATCCAACTACAATGAGTAACCCCTCCGGAGGAATGTTACGAAGAATGAAAGGCAGAGGACGTGACTATCCCTCAACTTTCAACTATTAATGACTATTATTAACCATCAATAACTATTGATTCAAGCGTTATAATTGTTATATTCATTGGATTGGTTAAGGGAAAATCTTAACCGGAAACCTTGCTTTTTACCATTAAATATGGTGGTTTCTTGTAAATTTTCCCGTAAACCAATCCAATGTTGACCACTAATAGTTGAAAGTTCACCATTAATGATAACCATTAGCTATTATTAACCACTAATGGCACTATAATAGTTATATCCAAAAAAAAAAAACATGACCCAGGCGCCGCAAAACCCAGTCAGTTGGTCGGCTGCCGGCACCGTGAAGTTCCCAAGATCGATCTCCAGCCGTGGCAGTTCTGCAGAGCCGCAAGCACCTGGACCAGAACGCAGGGTTTGATCTGCTTTGAAGTGGTGAAAAAGGATGGCTGGTTGGTGGTTGAGCCACCAACCCCTCTGAAAAATGATGGACTTTGTCAGTTGGGATGATTATTCCCAGTACATGGAAAGTCATAAAATTCATGTTCCAAACCACCAACCAGATGGTGAAAAACCATCAAAAATGCTGAAGCAAGCTGGGATTTAACATGGAGGATCACCCCACGATCATCGTGGTCAGCAACTGGGCTTAGTTTCCACAGTTGCTAAATGGGAAAATGCAAGATGCCGCAGGAATCGGGGACTTGTGATCACCAGGGCGTTACCAGTTATGATTCGCAGGATGGTGCTCCAAGTTACCCCAACTTAGGGTCTCATTTGGCGAAATTCCAGATAAATATGCACACCCTATTGATTGACAGGACCTGAATCTTGTGCAAAAAATGGGATTGGGTGCAGTTTTCAATCTTGGAGCGGGAAACCATCAGTTTGAAGCGTGAAGGAAACAAAGCAAAACAAGTCGCATGGCCGACCTGACACACAAAAAATCTTGCAAATTCTAGCTGGATTGTAGCGCAAACATCATACACTTTCGCCTACTTCACCCATTGCCTTACCCAGACTTTCATCATCTGTGCTAACTCCAAAGTATAATTTCAAAGGAGGTTTGAGCAGCATCTACAAGAAAAACATGTTCTACAGCACTTGGGGGATCACCCAAGTTATAGCATGTTATAGCATCGCAAGTGACTAGTACTACTAGCTGTTTGTTTCCCAAGTTGTTTCAATGAGGCAGGAATTGGTGAGTTATGATCACCCGGGTTATTAACCATTTACTGATTGATCACGATTTTGTGGGTCCTATTCTCACCTTTGACCTTTGGTTGGTTAAAAACAATTTCCCCATTTCTTCTGATAAAATCACCATGAAATAACTACCACCATCATCAACCAACCATGATTTACATTCATATTACAGCAAAATCAACTGAAAAAACGCATGCATTTCTGCCGCAGGCTTAAAACATATAGAAATATGTCACGCGCTTCTGAAATCCACATATATCGATGCCGGTGAAATCCCCATGAAATCTGGCTGCAAATTCACCCAGTGACGGTGGAATTGGTCACCTCTAAAACGGGAGTGAAATTTTCTGGAGCGATTCACCCCGGAACGCCATGGAAATTAAGAGTGAAATCCCATGGAAAATGACATTTTGAAGATTGTTAAATCAGTTCAATCTTCCAGTTTTCCGAGATTTTGGAGTCATTGCTGGCAGAAATTCGAAGATGAAATCTGAGCGTTTTTTTGTCCTTTTTTTCAACCAACTGTGGACCAGCGGTTTACTAAGCAATCACAAAGTTCAGGGAACGGCCCGCTGTAAACATTGTTACAGTGGACCTCTGTTTTCTTCAGCAAGTTGCAGCCCGCAACTTAACTGCAGACTGCAGACATACTCGCTCACGGGAGATCCGCATATAGTCACCATCTCCAGATCGCTTTTTTCTCGAACTGCTATGAACTCACTGGATATACCCAGTTCTGATTTATCGGATTTTTCTGCAAACCATGGAGTTCGGCCCCATTGACAATACCATCTGGTTATGACTAACAGTTCGCCATGGAAAGATCCACTATGCTATTAAGTTCGGTAAACCATCTATTTCTATGGGCATGGCTTAACCATGGCGAACTGTTAGTCATAACCAGAGGGTAGTCACTCTATCAACCATTGATAGTCATTATTAATAGCCATGATCAACCATTAATAGTCATTGTTAATAGCCAAAAACCAGTGATTTAACTCATACCCTCTGGTAATTTAACGTAGCTATTGAAAATGGCCATTTATAGTTGATTTACCCATTAAAGATGGTAATTTTCCATAGCTATGTTAGTTTACCAGAGGGTAATAATTGACAATAATAAACACTGCTTTTTCCATGGTGGATCCCACCGGTCACAAAAAAATCCGCGAAAAGACCCAACTGGCATCCGTCAAGCCCTCGGCCCGCAAGCAACCTGTGTGCTGGTGAGAAAAAGAGGATGTGGAAACTTAACTGGGAAAGCATTGGTTTTTTTCCAATCTGTGTATCCACATACTTGAGGAAATTGTCAGGAAAGCTGTATGCTATATTGATTTATATTGTTTTTTGGTTGGTAAAATCCATGTTTCCTTGTCTGTTTTCCTCTTCAATCCATTGACAGACGGTACTTACTTGGATGTGCATCCCAGTTCGTAAGCGGGCAAGAGGCGTATCAGAATCTAATTAGATTCAAGGCATGTACCGGATACCCGGTTATTAGCCTAGGTTATGTTCACCACATACTACTTGAGAATTGACCCCCGAGTCAAAGGTGTCGAGGTGTCCGTACTGAGTCCATACTTCGAAGTGTCATGCCTCGACGGGGGTACCAACGGACTAGCAAAGATCATCGAGTTTAGGGTCAAACATACAAGGTGATGCCCCCCGGGTTGTGTTTGTCGGTTTATAAGCTCCATCAACGATAGATATATGCACCAGAATCCTACTTATCTAGTTATAAAATGTTATCAACCAACTTGGCAAACTATGCGGCAGTACCTTGTGCCGCATGGACATAGTCCCCATCTTGATATGTCCCACGATGGTTCTGGCAATCTCCAGTAGCCCATGGACGTTTCGGAAAAAAATAGACAAGGGAGAAAGTAATTGTTGCAATCCTGCAAGAGTGTAAATAGTATAGCTTCCAATATACCTATAATATATATATACAGTGTGTATGTATATATATATATATACACCATCTGGTAATTCAACATAGCAAAGCTCTGCGATTTTTCTCGCTGATGCAAGGCATCAATGTGGCTTTGCTGGATATTTTTCACATCTCTGAGCCTTGAAAATGGCAATTTACAGTTGATTTACCTATTAAAATGGTGAGTTTTCCATAGCTTATGTTGGTTTACCAGAGGGCAAACCAACATCCCAAGAGCCCCTAGGACTTCCATCGATGCATTTCCCCTTAAACTTCCCCACCTGCGATCTGCTAGGATCCTTCTCCTTGAGCAACCTGAGTTTCTGCTGGAATTTGTTGGGAACCCAGCAAGGGTGATGCGCAACCGGTTTTTAATGAAGAGAACTGGAGCTGATTTCCAATGGGAAATCATGGAAATGTCGATACTTTTTAGCTGATTTCCATGGGAACCCACCTTGGAAAAACCTATCGTTATCCCCATGATATCTCCATCTGTTATTCTACCACCATTTTTCTTGGAAAAAATCACCATCGTTTGTGAGTTAAATCATGTCTAAAGCCTGTTTGTTTTCATGGTTAAATCCCGTTTGTTGATGTTTAAATCTATATTCCCACTATATTCACGTGAATATCCGATGATATGCCTATCATACCACAATTTGTTGTGTTAAATCACACCAGCCCCAGACCATGGAACTCATCGTGTCATCTCTAGGACGTTCGCGGCCATGCCCAGCCATGCCCAGCCGCAGCTATTCTATCTGCCTTGGATCTTGTGTCAGGCTGCACAAAAACAACGGTGAACGGTGGATGGGCCATGTCTGGTGGATTTTGGATTTTATATGTGTATATATGTATATACACATGTTTTTCTCACATGTCAATGTAATCAGAATCACGTCAAACTCTGGTGGAAATCGGTTGTAGAAAAAATGGCGGGTGATCCATTGCAAGGTTAGAGGTTAGACAGGATTGGTTCCCTGAACAATTCCATAGTTGAACAGTCAAAACGCGGTGTTTCTCAGCATGCAAGAATACCAGCATGCAAAAAAAACAAAAACAATTCTGTCAGGCAGATGATTTCGCCAAATGATGTCCAATCCATGGATAAAACAGCACTCTTCCCCCCCAAATGAGCCATCAAAAATACCCCGTTTTCCCATCTCATGAAATGGTAGTTTGTTGATAGGTTTCCCTACCGTGGGTTATAATAATCCTCAATAACCCAGGTAGTGTATGTATATATATACCCTCTGGTAAACTAACATAACTATGGAAAATCACCATTTTCAATGGGTAAATCAACTATAAATGGCCATTTTCAATAGCTATGTTAGTTTACCAGAGGGTGTACATATATATATATACATATATTTATAATTTCCTATAATAACCAACCAACCAACCAACCAACCAACTAATTAATCAACCAACCAACCAACCAACCAACCAACCAGGGTATTTTCAATAGCTCAAATCATCTGCCCAAATCCCTTATTGAAGCCTTGTCGGATTAGAACTGAGTGTGGGTCAAAACCCTCGAAACCATGCGGTTTCGAACATCCAAAAAAATGGAAAAAAACCGCCTGTTGTCATCAAACGTTGCAATTGACAAATCCTAGGTAAATTTTATAATGGGAAAAATCATCTATATCCTAGTTGAATATATCTTGTTTTAATGGGAAAATCATCGAACTAAATGGTGGATCTTCCAGCAAGCCACCTTTGACTGATGTTCACAGATCGATATTGATGTTTTATGTGGAACTGCACCCCCCAATAGTACCCCTCAGAGACATGAATTGATATATATATATATACATATATATATACTGGTTGGTGGTTTTAACCATCTTGAAAAATGATGGAGTTCGTCAATGGGATTATCCCATATATGAAATGGAAAATAAAATTCATGTTCCAAACCACCAGTATATATTAAATCGAATCACCACTCCCTTGCCCTTTTTTTAAAGAAGACGAAAAGATTGTTTAGTAAATCAGTTCTTGGGGCCCGGCCCTTCGGGCCTTTGATGTTGGCTTTAAATCATGGTAGATCATGATCTTGCGGCAAAGTGTTTAAGGAACGATCCAATAAATAATTACGTCACATAACCATTTGGTGGTTTTGAATAAAGGGTACACCAATAGTAAACCTACATTGTGGATGGAGTCTGTCACATTCTTTCAGCAATTGGAGCAAGACCATATCGTTGGCAATATATCTCACGAAATTTCCCATTGATTTATTCCTTCTTATATCCTATATCCCCATTGATATCCCAACTCTCCAATCATTTTTGGTTAAATCATGTTACCCTCTGGTAATTTAACATAGCTATTGAAAATCACCATTTTTAATGGGAAAATCCACTATAAATCACCATTTTCAATAGCTACGTTAAATTACCAGAGGGTAAATCCAATCTTTTTTCTTAGCTATCGGAGCCCCCAGAAGATAGAAAAAGTTGGGAACCTGGAAATATATGTGTTTCAAATATTCAATCATTGGATTGGTTTAAGGGAAAATTTTAACCGGAAACCATGGTTTTTACCATCAAATATAGGGCTTAAACCTGTAAATTTTCCCATAATCCAATTCTATGATTCAATATCCTTGTCATATGAAAAAATATGAGACATTGAAAACTGCGTTTTTTCTGCACCCCCCAATAGTACCCCGATGAGAAAAAGATGTGTCAAACATCTCCGAGCTTCCACCTTGCTCGCTCTCTGTCGCTTGCCATTGCCGGAGACCCGCCAGAAATTCCTGGCACATAAACTGACCGCGAAGCATGTTTCTCGGGGAGTGCAAAAACCTATGAAATGTGGTTTTGACCTACATTTTTTAGAGTTTTGACATGCACCAAAAATATCCCAAAATTCTTTTCGACGTACAAAAACGTACTGTTGACCTGCAAAAGTGTGGTTGTTGACCTACAAAAAAATGAAACAACAAAAGAAATGAAAATTACAGTAGGTTTCGGCCTCAAACAATTGGGTGCTGGCTCACAGAAAATGGGCTTCGGTCTCAAAAAAAAAGGTTTTAATCTACAAAAGATGGAAAAAGAACATGCAAATAAGGTTTGGACCTACAAATTATGTTTGACCTACAAAAATTCAAAAACGTGACAAGTTTGTCTTGTAATGCAATGTTGTTGTTTATGCTTACCTTTTTTTCACTATGTTTGCATACATGTGTATATCTATATCTATATCTATATATCTATATATATACACACCGCCAGTGTGTGTATATATATATATTTATATCCATATCATTCGATTCTTAACTTATGTTTCTGATGTATTTTTTCAGTTTTACCTGATATATATCTACGTTTTATATAATTATGCTCAATATAAATCCAAACTGATGATGGTAAAAACGACAACCGCGGTTTCACGCAAGAATTGGGTCTCATAGTCATTGCCAATCTTAGATACCCAGCAAAAAATGACAAATTGTTAGTTGGTAGATATTCCTATTGAAATCGCAAAAGATTAAGTAATTTTGGTTGAAACAATCCACATTGGCTGCCTTTGCCAGTGGATTACAAAAGGGGCACTTGCACGGTGCCCCATCAGCTAAGCGGATTTTTAATTCCAATAACAAGAGTTTATTAAAAGTAGATATATCTATATATACTAAACGATGGTTATGACCTTATAAACAGCTATAAACCAAGAAACATAACTGGATGGCCTACCATTTCGAAATGGATCACATCCCCCCTTTCAATCGCCGCGGCTTTCGCCTGTTGGGTGATGGTTTCCGTCTTGTCCTCGTCCCATTCGCGGATCAGGAATTCCAGGTCTGCGTCCTCGAAGTTCGGCAGCGGCAGCCGTGGACTCCAAAAATGTCAAAGCGTGACTGGTTGGCGGTATACCTACCCCTCTGAAAAATATGAGTTCGTCAGTTGGGATGATGAAATTCCCGACTGAATGGAAAAATAAAATTCATGTTCCAAACCACCAACCAGTTGATGAATGTGGGATTCAACAGATGATTCAACCAAAAAATAGATGAAACATTTGCTCGTTTTGACCTCAACCAAGCATTTTGGGGGACATCTTGACTAGCCAAATGGAGCCGTGAAAAATCGATCAACTGTTCCAGGCAGGAAACAGCGACGAAGTAGCCACGTGTGAGGACACCAAAGGGTAGGACATACTAATTATATCTAATTGTTGCTTGTCCCATTGTATATGCCATGAGTATATCATGATATGCATAATATTACTACCATCTGGTTATTTAACATAGCCATGGCAAATCACCATGCTATTAAGTTCGGTAAACCATATATGTATATATACATATACATATATATATATATATGGGCCATCTATACCATGGCTATGTTAAATAACCAGAGGGTAAACACTATTATTCTGATTGGCAGATGGTTTTAAATACCATAATTACATGGATCCTATGGGTAATACTACTAATACTATCTATGATTACTAATATTCATGTTGTATATCCATTATTTCCCACAAGATTCCCATTGTGATTATGTTTTTTTTGCCCATGATATCCCACCGTAAAAAATCACAGACTAATGTGAAAAATATGGATATCAATTGTGAGATACCCTCTGGTAAACATACAAAAAGCTATGGAAAATGACCATAGAAATAGTGGATTTACCCAGCTATGAAATGGTGATTTTCTATAGTTATATATGTTAAACTACCAGAGGGCATCCCCATAGATGTCCCACTACCCAACTCCAACCACTAACTGTCACTCCCCATATCGATGTGAGCAGTGTTCAAAACCCCTCTATCATTCCATTTAATCCTGGTTGGTTAAGAACGGGATTCCCCGTTCTTGGATTATTATAATCCCCAATATATGAAGGGTAGTATACTCCCCGAACTAATCATCAACCAACAGGGTTTTTGAACGTAAAAAAAACAACTAAATCCCAATATATCACCATAAAATTCCATAAAATCACTAATATCCCCATATTTTCATGGTTAAAATCCCATTTAAACTACTATAATCATCAACCCTGCCAGGGGTTTAGCAGCCACTGCTCATGTGGTCCAACGTCCCAACGTCCAAGCTGCAGTGATCTCCAGTTGTCGCGTGGCGCAAAGGAAGCGCAACAGCTCGGGCATCTCCTGCCCAAGCTGGCGCCCAAGTCGGCCCAGCGTGGCGCTGAGGCTTTCAGTGGAACTCAGGTGGCTTTACGGATCTATAATATGTGTATATGCATATATATATATATATGTGTGTGTGTATGAGTACATATATATATATGTGTGTGTGTATCTGTGTATACATATATATATATATATAATGGATATATAATGGATATATAATGGGATATACACACACACAACATATAACAGATATAATGGGATATGTCACTTTTGGTTGACATTCCAACAGGAACTGCTCCTTCGAAAAAAAAAAAAAAAACACAGCTTATGACATGTTATGCGGATCCACGGATTGACGGTCGACGGTCAAAACGCTGGTCTCTACCGGAGATGCAACGAAAAAGAAGCCCAAGTTATAGATAGAATAGCTGGTAAACTACCATAGTTATAGATAGTTATAGATAGTTCAGATTGTAAATGTATCACTAAAATTGATACTAGAGCTTTTGACCCAGCCCCATATGTAACAATGTAACTCTCTTTTAAAGGTTTACAGATCGATGTGGAATTGCGCCACCATGAATGTAGATCATTCGACGGGAAACCAGCCAGGTTTTCTACATCTGTGATATCTGTGGTAGTTTTACCCTAGGGTTTTTCACTGTGTAATGACCACTTCATATGGAAGTTTCCATCCAGTCATGGGGTACCCCTAGTTATTTGATCATCCAAGTCATTGGACCATGACTTCGTGACTTCGCATTGAAAGCCATGGGATGACGTGGGGATCCCCATTTTAAGACTCCCATCTCTGGACGGGGACGCCTCAAAAAAGCTGCAGCTGCCTTGGAGGATCTTCCAACCACAACCAGCTCATGGTTGCTATGGGATCAACTAGAATTGAGGGATATTCCACGGCCAAGTTTGGTGACACCGGAGGGTATCCCATTAACTTGGGAAACAAAGCCCATTTACAAAGCGGTTACTCCATGTTACTCAGTGGGCTTGCCCGGAAAGAGTGCATCAACCTCCAAAGAATGACATCATGTTTCAAAGAGCCTCTAGAAATCTACCAGATTGCGAACTGGAGAATTATAAATTCTTCCTATATTTTAGTAGGTAATTCATCAAACTAAATGGGCCATTCATATCATAATTCCCCCTTTTTCACTAGCGATGTGGCTTCGAAACCACCTCTAGATCATCGATCATCTTCCGAATGGGCCAGCCATGTTTTCCACATCGATCTCTGAGAATCTATGGATCTGGGTAAATTATAATATTTCACCTTAATTCAGGTCATTTGGGGGTGATGTTCCTTACTAACCATGATTCCAGTGAGGTCGCAGTGAGGTCGTTATAATTTACCCAGATGGATGTTTACCGAAAGCCACCAGATGTCCTGCTTATTGATTCGTCCATCTTGATCTGTGTCGTACCTGGTCAAGTCAAGGGGAGATCTGGTTTCGGGGATTGGTTTCGGGGATATGTTTCATAGTGAGAAAATTGAAGAATTTGAGAAAAATCAT
>CAMXCT020000101.1:228662-266162 GCA_947184155.2 Cladocopium goreaui
AATATATAATAATATATAATAATATATAATAATATATAATAATATATAATAATATATAATAATATATAATAATATATAATAATATATAATAATATATAATAATATATAATACTTTTGATAATAATAAATAATCATATTTCATAATATATAAACAAAAAAGGAATTGTCATATTTAATAATATCTAATAATATATAATAATAAATAATAATATCTGATAATATAAAATATATAATATTATATAATATATAATATACAATAATAAAAAAAATAATATACATTACTTTTAATATATATATATAATGTTTAATAATATTTACTAATTTCAAACAATATATAATAAGGTAATACGATATGTAATAATGTATAATGAGATATATAATAATACATAATATGATATGTAATAATGTATCTTGAGATATATAATAATACATAATATTATGTGTAATAATATTAAATATATAATACAATAATTTATAATATGATATTTAATAATATATAATATGATATATAATAATATATAATAAATATATAATATAATATAATATGATATATAATAATATATAATATGATATATAAGAATATATAATATGATATATAATAATATATAAAATAATACAGTATTATACGGATGTGTGTGTGTGTGTGGCCATGGCGGGGCTGGCATTGCAGAAGGAAGGCTGGCGCCAGCAAATGGACGAAATCCGGGCCGTCAGGACCGTCGAGCAGCTCCTGTTTGCTCTTTCGTGGTCCCAAAAACTTCCAAAATCGCGGCCCCCGTTTCTGGGACCAGGGTGTTGCATACACAGTCAGCCCCCCTCTGCATGCAGTGAGTAGCGGAGACTCCGGAACCTTTCGTTTGTTTTCCTGGCAATGGGCTTGACAAAGCCCCATCCAAGTTTCACATTGCCATCATCAAGAATGCATTTTTCATATGCGGATGCGGCCCCAAAAGCGGGCCCTGGTGGCAGCACCGTTTGAGCACAAGCCGACTGACAGCCAAACGCATTCTCCACTACCGAGCTGTGAGGAAACCAATTGCAACGGATTATGTTTGGGAAGGCATGTGGCTCGAAAACAGGCAAGGGGTGTCAGAACCCCAAGGGGACAAACTCCAAGCAGACCACGCTACCCGAAACTATTGCTCCTCAAACCCGCAGGTAAATAAAGGATTACGCCGCTCCCATCTGTGATTACGCCCCTCGTACGTCCGATTACGCCCCTCAAACCTGCATGTAAATAAGGGATTACGTCCTTCCCATCTGTGGTTACGCCCCTCGTACGTCCCGATTACGCTCCTCCAACCCCATGTAAATAAGGGGTTACGTCCTTCCCATCTGTGGTTACGCCCCTCGTACGTCCCGATTACGCCCCTCAAACCCGCATGTAAATAAGGGATTACGTCCCTTTTAGCGCTTTGGCCGTATACTATAGTATATTCCAACGCGCGGACGGGATGCACGGCAACAATTGCACGCCATACACTTCTCCCAAGATGCACGCAAAACAGCTTCCTGACATAAGCGTTGTAAAGGCCGCACGCTGCCAAAGCGCAAGAGGTTAGCATGGCTTCTTGCGGCCCCGGAAAGTGGACCCTTTTCACTGATTCAAAACAGCTTCTGCGCCATGTCCCCTCAGAGTATACAATAATATATAATATGATATATAATAATAAATAATATGATATATAATATATATTATATAATATGAAAAATAATAATATATAAAATGATAAAAACAAATAGTTTTAATATAATAATACATAATATGATATATAATATTAGATAAAATATGATATATAATAATATATAATGATATATAATAATATATAATAAAATATTAGTAATGTATAATAATATACAATAATATATAATAATATATAATAATATATAATAATATATAATCATATATAATCATATATAATAATATATAATAATATATAATAATATATAATAATATATAATAATATACAATAATATATAATAATATATAATAATATATAATAATATACAATAGTATTTAATAATATATAATAATATATAATAATATATAATAATATACAATAGTATTTAATAATATATAATAGTATATAATAATATATAATAATATATAATAATATGATATATAATATGATATTTAATAATATTTAAAAAGGTCTACCATAATATATCATATGATATACAATAATATATAATATTGGATATAAAAATATATAATATGAGCTATAATAATATATTATATGATATATAAAAATATATAATATGATATATAATAATATATCATATTATATATAATAATATATCATATTATATATAATATATAATATGATATATAATAATATATCATATGATATTTTTAATAATATATAATATGATATATAATATGATATCTAATGGGATATATAATATGATTTAAAATATGATATATAATAAGATATAATAATATATATAATAATAAATAATATTATATATAATAATATATAAAATTATATATATAGTAATATATAATATATAATTATATAAGATCATATACGATCATATATATATATCATATCATATCTAACTTGGAGAAATATCAAGGCAAATCGCCATCCAACCGTCTTCTTGGACCGGGCGTCCCGACGAGTTCATTGGCCACCAACAACGACACGCGTGCCAGCACCGAGGCGTACAACGGCACGCCGACGAGCCTCGGTCCGAAGAGATCAATGGGAAATCCATGGGACTTGGTCAAAATTGGAGGCTTAACCCCTGGTAAACATACCAAAAACGATGGAAAATCACCATGTTTAATGGGATTTCATGGGATTTCATGGTGATTTAGTGGGATCTAATGGTGATTAATGGAGGTTTAATTTCTGGTAAACTAACACTTTGCTATGGAAAAACACAATTTTTAATAGGTAAACCATCTATAAATGGGCCATTTTGCATAGCTATGTAACAAATTGCCAGAGGGACTTGGTCAAAATTGGAGGCTTAACCCCGCTTCACTTGGAGGAAAAACCGAGATTTCACTGATTTTGAGCCAAGAAAAATGCTGAACTCAGAAATGTCGAATTTTGAGCCTAGAAATGCTACCTGCCGTTATGATCCCTGAAATCGAACATGGACCTCACGCGTCGAGGTACAGGTAGATTGCGCAGAAGAGCAGCGAGAGTTCGTCCTTGGAGTCCAAGCCTGCGGCTCTGGTAATCATAGTCTTGGTATTTTTCCATTGAAAATGGTATGGTGGTTTAATATGGTTGAATGGGATATCAACTGGCATCATGAGATATTGATGGGCCTCTGGTAATTTGACATACCTCTTGAAAATACCCCATGAAAAGTTCGTTGATTTACCTATTCAAAATGGTGATTTTCTATAGCTGAGCTATGTTAGTTGACCAAAGGGTAAACCAACATAGATGTGGAAAAAAAACATGTCTAGATGAATACCTATAGACAATAGTGATTTTCCACATCTATGTGAGTTTGCCCTAGGGTAGTTTGAATATAATGGGGATATACTGGCAATCATACTGGGATTTATACAAAAATATTCAAGAATGATGGAAAATAACAAAACAATAGTGGGGATTTCATGGGGATATGCTAGGGATTAACTGGGATATAAGAGGAATATCGACAATCTGAGGATATCTATGGGTTTACTCAACCTGTCATTCCATGAATTATAATGGTTGGTCAAGAACGGGATTCCCAGTGAAAATGGATTATGATAATCCCCAGATCAAGGGTAGTATAACCCCTGAACTGATCATCAACCAACAGGTTCATGAACATTGCTCAACTATCAAATCAAATCAGCTGATAATTGAACCAGAAGTGCATCACTTAGCTAACTATGGGGCATCACCTTGCGCTAACCACGAACAAGTAATTTTCTGGAAATGTAGTCCATGAAGGACACAAACTAATCATGCTATCATAGCCAATAACTAGAGTAATCCTAATTACCAACGCCAAAGTGAGGTGAGAAAACTATAGCAAGCAGTACTATGACTATAACTATCACTATAGTGCATAATATTTTCATGATGTTATTTAGTTGTATAATAGTATGAACAATATAGTCATTGCTATTATGAATAACTATATAGTTTTTAGTAATAGTAGTATAACTATATCACAACTACTATTACTATTATTCTTACTTTTATTGCTATTATTGGTATAGCTGAAAGGTAACTATCACGGTATTATACACAACTATTACTCCTATTAGTAGTATATAACTATTGGCAGTTCATATGGATATCATATTGCTATTGGCAGTATTGTACAGTATAACTATTATCATACTATACGGATTATGGCTACAACGCTAACTATTACTATTACTACGATTATTACTATTGTATAACTGTAGCTATAACTACAGAAAAATTCATATAACTATAACTACAGCTATCATAGGTATGATCAAACTTTTTCACTACAGCTGGTAGATGGTTTATCCCATTATATGAATGGGAATTCCAGGATCCTAAAATGGAGGTACTGTACCATATACGGCCATATTTTAGGGGTATATCCCCTGACATAGGCCTGAAAAATAGGCCAAACATATATGGTAGGTACCTCCAATCAATCGGTTCCTGAAATGACCATTCCCATTATTATCCCATGATTTTGCAGTGTTATCAACCAGGATTTCGCCACCATCCATCCACGCGCCTTGGATCCCCACTGTGCTGGTGGCGCTGATGGCAAAGAGCACCGCACGGCTCCAGCCCCAGCCTGCCGCCCCGCCAGAAGCTCCCAATGAGGTCCGGGGAGCGCGGTCGATTTTTCAGGATTTTTCCATTGAAAAAAGTGGTATAAAATATGGTTGTATGATGTTGTATGGGATATCAACTGGCATCATGGGATATTCATGGGTTAGCCTCTGGTAATTTGTTACATAGCTATTGGAAATGACCATAGAAATAGTTGGTTTACATAGTAAAAATGGTGATTTTCCATAGCTAATTATGTTAGTTTACCAGATGGTAGTTCCAGGGATTTCGAATGAAATTTACTGATTGTATCAAACTTATCAACCAACAAATACGATTGAGAACGGATTGCTATGGATTGCTATGGACTGCTCATGGATTATGTGCGATGAATTTCAATGTTTCACGGATTTTATGCAAGAATTGATGGATGTTGACTTGTATTCAACCAAATACGGTTGACTCATATAGTCGAGGATTGCTCAAAGCTGGGAAAATATTATAGATCTTTTGCATCCCATCCGTCCATATTAAACACACCCATTCTATGGTCCCAAATATGTGTGTGTGTTATCCCTAAATCCACCATGGTTCCTAGGGGGTACTTCATATGAACGGGTGAAGTTTATATCCCATTATCTTCTGATTCTATCCTGATGATATTCCAATATCCCATTTTTGCAAGCTTAATATGAACGGAGGAAGGAACTACAGTATTAATTCCATGATCGATATTCCATTCCAGCCCCATATATTTGTCCCTGTATGATTATATATATACCCTCTGGTAAACTAACATAGCTATCGAAAATGGCCATTTATAGTGAGTTTTCCCATTAAAAATTGTGATTTTCCATAGTTTTTTGTATGTCTACCAGAGGGTATCCCTACTCTATCGCAATGTCACCCATTCCGTTGCCACCTGTCAACCCCTTTCCACCTTCATGCACTCGTCCAAAGGCGGTTCCCACCAACCACCAACAGAGCAACGGTAGCAGCGAGAAAATCAGCGACCATCGGCCACTCGCAGAAGGAGCCCAGGGCCGCTTTTCGGCCGCGTCCTGCCCATCCGTACCACTCATGGGTGTGTACCATGGGTGTATCATGGGATAATCATATACAATAATTAATGAGATAATATTGAGTATATGGTATTCATTATTGGAAAATAATCATCCACATTAATAATCATCCACATTAATTAATGAAAATACCATGTGGATTTGTTTTTTCTGGAACTCATATGTGCCATAGTCAAGGCAGGATTGCATAGTCCGGCAGTCGGATGTCTGGCTTCCCACGAAATGGGATGCATGACCATAAGCCACACACCATGGAACTTGACCATGGCACATGTGAAGCTGGTTATTTATATCCCATGAAAAATCTCATTATATGTTCTATCTTCGTTGGTTAATAATCTTCCCTATATATATATATAGTCCTTATATATATATATTCCTGATATATGTATATTCCTTGTATACAGGAATATACATACATGTATATATATATATACATATGCATATATATATGTGTGTATCCCAGATATATATATATATATTCCGTGATAACCTTGAAACCCATGATATCCCAATTATATCCTCAAAATATTCCAAGTATGTTGGGTTGCATCTAAAAACGATCTAATACTCCAGATATACATAATACACATAATATACATATAATACACATATAATATACATATAATATACATATAATATACATATAATATACACAATATACATATAATATACATATAATATACATATAATATACATATAATATACATAATATACATATAATACACATAGAATGTACATACAATATACATATAATATACATATAATATTCATATATTTTACATATAATATACATATAATATACACAATATACATAGAATATACATATAATATACATATAATATACATATAATATACATATAATATACATGTAATATACATATAATATACATGTAATATACATGTAATATACATAAAATATACATATAATATACATATAATATACATATAATATACATATAATATACATATAATATACATCTAACATACATCTAACATACATATAATATACATATAATATACATACAATATACATATAATATACATATGTATTCCATATATAATAAATACAAAATATATACATATATACCATGCATAACTACCTTGAAACCTGATGATTTCTATTGTCGGCGTCCTCCAACAAGTCTGCCACCACGCCGCTCAAAAAATTCACCAAGATGGCCGCGCCCGAAATCACGAAGCCCGCCGTGAAGAAAGCGCTCCAGGCACCTCAAAAACGCGTTGGTTTGTTGTTGGGACATGTATATTATGGGAAAATTTGGACATAGATAGATATACATATACATATACATATAATTATACATAAAATTATACATATACATTTACATACACATACACATTCACATTTACATTTACATTTACATATACATGTACATATATATATATATACATATATATATATATATATTTATTTACATATATATATACATATATATATATACATATACATATACATAGACATATACAAGCGCATACATATACATATATATATATATGTCAAAAATCAACATATAGTATATGCAAAAAATGAGCATACAGTATATGTAAAACTATCAAGTTGGAAGAGTGTTTTTTTCAGGCTGAAATATTGGAAAGAGACTGGCTGTGATGCTTAAAATATCCTGAGTTTAGTAAACCAATCTAAATAAACATATAATATTTTTTTTGCTGGTTAAACTGATGAAGACTCCTACACAGATGCTCCATGGTGCTTACACTCGCACTAACATCTACCTCCAAAATGGCTCATAAACATGGGTTTGTCTGAAAAAAACGGGTATCACCATTCCATCCTCTAGTTTATCATGGTCCCTGTGAAAATTGCCATAAGTTGGGAATTGATCCCCTCTCCAAACACACCCAAAAACCATATACTGTTGGTCATGAGATATTTAAATTTATATTTATGTAATGTTGTATACATATATATAATGGTGTATACATATATATATATAATGTTGTATACATATATATATATATATACATATAATGTTGTATACATAGATACATATATATATATATGCAATGTTGTATACACATGTATATATATATATTATCATATGAATATATATATACATATTTACATCCATCCCCATTATATCCAAAAATCAGAATAAATATTTTGCTGGTGTATAATCCCCTATATTTATATATGTTCGTAAAACTGCCGGTTGTACCCCATCAGTACATCATCAGTACATCCACAATATCGTTGAAATCACATTTACAAATTTCAATGTCTCTTTAAAAAATCAAGAGCTGGTGGTTTAAAATATTTAAAAAAACAATCAGAATAAACATTCTAAAATGAAATGGTGGTTTAGATCCCTATGACCTGCCATAATTTTCCCATAACACCATCAAATCCCACTGGCTGGTGGTTTTTTCTACCCCTCTGAAAAATGGAGTTCGTCAGTTGGGATGATGACATTGAAATCATTGCCAATGGAAAGTCATAAAATTCCATGGTTCCAAACCACCAACCAGTATAAATAAGTTAAGGCAATTGGGGGATGATTCCCCTCAATTGCTAACCATCATTCCCCATATATAAACCACCAACCAGCCCATGAAAATCTCCCAGCTTAACTAACTATAGATGTTCATAGTTATAGTTTTTCCATGACATCCCCAGCAGAGGCCACCTTTTCCCCCTCGCCCGTAACGCCAGTTTTTGTTGATCCAAAGGTATCCATTCACCTCCACATGGGAAAATTACTCTCCCGTCAGACGGCCTCGGGGAGTTAGGACGCCAAAGCCAACGGCCAATGCCTTGCTCTGAGATCGTGTAAAAATTCACTTGGTTTACACATATATATATATAAATATTATATATATATATATCCAACTAGTTAATGGGTGGTATAACATGTTATAACCCAACTATTTATGGATATCTATGGTTAATTTAATTTGTTTACTTCTGTTTTTCTTATCCAATTAGTTGATGGGGGTTCAACCAACTTATGGCCAACGTGTTTGACAACTGAGACATGAGGGGACCATCATCCCGTCCTCGGGGATGTTAGAAAAAACGCTGAGACCAGCAACATCCACTATACTTGGGATATAACACGATAGGAAACTAATTCAATTACAGAAAAACTGATTGTTTAATGGAATTAAGGAAAATCAAAACAGCAATCATGTTACAGTGGATGTTAATTTATAGCCATAAAATGTTAAAACGGTTTAGTAAAGTTAAATTAAACTAAGAACATATCAATTCTCGTTAAACTATCAGATATACTTAATTAGTAGGAACCCTCCCTAAGGATCCAGACAAGCTGAAACTTACCACTAATTTCAGATTGGGATGCTGTTTACTTCTCTACATCATTTGGGGGTTTGCTGTAATGTTGTGAGCCCTAAACCACTTAAACCACACCTAATTTACCCAATTTGGCCTGTTTACTCTTTGATAATTTAACGGGCAGGACTGAGGGTTGTCCCGGAATGGTCGTATGAACGTCAGTGGGAAGCTCATTTCTCTGCGCAGGCGCAGTGTTTTATGACTCTGGTACATCTGTGAGTTAGCGTGGTCTAAGACGAATTTTTGGAAAAATCAGTCAGAAAAGCGAACCCTCTGCGGACTTCACGCGTTTCGGCCATTTCCACTTTTTCAATCTTTTCCACTTTTTGGCGAGTCCGGATCTTATAACTTCTGTAAGTAAACCCTAAATGAAACCCCTAATAGAAGTTTGCGTATATGTTCCATGGGGCCAGGAGATTATGACAAGGAAATGTTGACAAGGAAATCCCCACACACTGGGATAATGGAACCAATGGGTTGCTTGCTCCGCTCACCCTCGTAGGGTGAGGGGTTGTCCCTTCGGGACAACCCCTCGTCCTGTGGGTAATTTAACATAGCCATGGAAAATCGCCATTTTGAAGAACGAAAGATCCTCTATAGGTGGCTATGTGCCATAGCCATAGCTATCTTAGTTTACTGGAGGGTAATGAGCATGGAGGAATTGGGGGAGTTCAGAACGTTGCTTTGCTACACCAGATGAAGGTCTGGACCGCAGCCTTGGGAAGCCCCAAACCATTTCTTGGTACCCTCCAGTAATCAAACATGGCAATAAACAATCCACCATTAATAGATGATGTTCCCATCAAAACCTATATTTGTAGGAGAGCTTCCATTGCCATGTTTGATTGCCAGAGGGTAATCCAATGGCTACCGATCGTTTTGCACGACCCATCTGTGAAGGCTGAGGGGTACATGTTGGCCAAAACCACCATGGTGTTATCTGACATATATTCGGGCATTCTTTCTGGCATATATTGCAAAGGCGTCGGACGCCGAGTAATGGAAAACTGCCCCGCTTATGGGGGGGGTTGTTCAATCGGTCCCCCACCGATCTTAAAAATCCCCTCTTATGGGGGATAGCATGCAAGGAGCTCAGTTACACTATGAGTTGCACCTCACGAGAATCGTGCTAAAAAGCGCGGCAACATGCTGCCATACCATTTCTGCCATTTCGCCACCATTTTATCCGCTTTTGGCCCGGCCTTCCGTGGTATTCAGTTGACGAGCTCCCAGCTCTAACAAGGCCCTGGCAGTTCTGGGATGGTGGATAGGAGCATATTGGTAGATGGATAGACATGGCATAGTTGGTGCGGGAGAACAATCAGGTCACCAATGAGATACTCATGTCTGATGGGAATCATTTGGGATTGTAGCCAACCACCATGCTCTGACATTGAGGCAGCACCATGCTTCGGTTTAAAACCTGTTGGTCTGAAGCGCCAGAATTGATTTGGAAGCTGCCAGTCTTGAACATTTCGACCATGGGACCGGTTTTCATCAAACCCCTGAGAGGTCGGGGCGCCGAGCCAACTGTACAAGGCATCATCTCCAGGTGCACGTTAGCATAATGTATGAATAAACACATACAGCATGCATACATAAATATAGATATGTGATGATATGTGCAAGTGAATGTGCCGAATAACCACCAATTCACCAATGCCTCCTGATTCTTTGGATCCCTTTTCAGATTAGCCCGATCCATGACCGCTGCCTATTCTTCAGCTCCAATTGCAATGAAGACATGGCATCTTTGGAAAAACAATCATGTAGCAACAGACATGCCTCTTGACTTAAGTCATTTGTGTGTGCAGGGCGCCCGTGCTTCTGTGAGTTTTGCAAGGATAGAAAGTGCATGCTAGGGCAATGTGGATTTAAGGGGAACGATATCCCATCAAGGGTTCTTGGAACAGAGAATAAACTGATCTGAAATGCCCCACTTGAGTTTTGCAATGATCTCCGAGATGGGCTAACTCAATGACTTGGACATGTTGAATCACCTCGTGTCTTTGCAGAAAATGCGGTTAATTATATTAGCTCAGCTTGATTCAACCTCTGAACAGCTGAAGCAGCATGCAGGTCATACATGTTGAAACTCTGGTCCCTGGTCCCTAGCTTCTAGGCACAAGTGACAACATAAAAAAATAGCATGCCAGTCAGTATTTTACCATCTTTCAACGCTGAACTGCCTTAGAATCAATGTGCCAGTTCATCAATCCCAAAACAGGCACAACTGTCCAGTCATGGGCCCAAAGCCACAACAACAAAAAACCAAAAAACGGGGTAGGGAAAAAGTTAAGTTCTTCCCTGCCCCTGTTGGTGCAGACGGCTTGATCGTTCCACTGTATGTGTTACCAAAAGCACGTTAATCTTTGAAAAACAAATGATTGCGTGGCTGGTGAAAAAGCAACAGGTACAGTATCTTCTTAATTTTTGGCCGATGGTTCATTGAAATAACCAGACTGAGGCCCTGTGGTATCTCTTCTGGCGTGTGACGCAGTGGGTATGCCTAAGCACGTTCATGTTGACACTCCATCACGTGTATGATGGATAGGCTTGCTTGGAGGCGATCAAATGACACCACCAACACCAGCACCATCATCATCATCAACACCAACGCCAACATCAAACTCACCACAGCCCGCCGACAGCATGACATCAGACTGACACCCTTCTCGCATCCCAATGACTCTCACATGGCTGTAGTTCAAAAGCATGGTGCCTGCCTACCATCCAAAAATGGACCAATAGGTTTTGAACCCAAGCCATGTGTGGTTTTATTTTCTGTCTTCACATCAACCCTGGAGACTCTGCTAATTCCGTGGATGGTAACAAAACACTTCTTATGAGTTACGTTCGTCTTGTGCTAGGGCGGGGTACTTTGCATGACCTGAATCCATTGCAAATTTGTGTGGTTGATTGTGGTTGAAAACCCTGCCACGCAACTACTATGTAATGGTGCCACAGGTTGTGGATCATGGTCATGTTTCTTACGTCATGCGGTGAATGGAGATCTCACAAAATGACACGAACACGGCAGGCCAAAGCTGATACAAAAGCGCCATGGCCCCTGAGCCCATTACTCTCACAGGGGTGGCCCATGTCCTCGCATCTTAGACACACCTTTGTCAAAGATGGCCCCAACATCTGCCATGCCCCAAAACATGCCATTGCGGGGCCACCACTTGACTAACACTTTGGGGTTAAAACAACATGCTAACAGAACTGGTAGCTCCGCTTGTAGCGTGATCCAGTTGTAAGGAAAACACTTAGCAAATCGAAGAACCTCCGGAGTTGCCAACAGAACTCCGCGAATCGATCCGTGGAGATCCCTGCTGAGATCCTTCAAAGATGTTCTTCGCCTCCGGACGGAAGATGGTGGCAGGGATGATGATGGTCACGTGATGTTGTGAGCCTTTGCAGCCTCATCTGCGAAAAGTTCAACATGTTCAAACATCCGACTCTTAGATGCATTAGTCAATTCTTGGCCACGCGAAGTCGGGCAGTCATGGCCATCGGCATTGCTGCTGTGAGTTGCCGGTTGTCGCGTGGCACCAGGGTGACACGTGCGTGAAACTGGACCAAAGCACTACAGTACTTAAAAAAAGGAGCGCCGGTTCTTTGCCAGGCTTTCTCTCAGACGTTCATTCAGCTCCTTGGTGTCTCGGCACCGGGATCGAAAACATGACAAAAGGCAGGTGCTCACAATGGCGGCGCAAGTTACGAGGGAAGGCAAAATCAACTGAGGCCGGCTCGGCTTCCAGCAACTTTTTGGAACTCTGCGACCCGGGTGCAACCTGACGCTAACCCGTGGCTCATCCAGTGGAAGATGTGGAAGGCATGCAAGCAAGGGACCTACGCATACAAAGGACTTACTTTCCTGAGTCATCTATCTATGTACCTATCTATCTGTACTTAGTCTGCCTGAACTACCTATTCATTTAGCCAGCCAGCTACCTGATTCATCTAATCGACCGAATCTGTCGAATCTATCCAACCTATCAATGTCTAAGTGTCTAATCTATCTGCCTGTCTGCTCTGTCCACCTCTCTTTCTATCATCTATCCATCCATCTATCCAGCTAACCTACCTAGCAAGCTATACAATCAATCTGCCTACCCACCTGCCCATCTACTTATTTATCTGTCTATCTCCCTGCCTATCTATCTATCCATCTACCTACCTACCTACCTAGCTATCTATCTATCTATCTGTCTGTCTGTCTATCTATCTATCTATCTATCTCTATCTATCTCTAACTCTGTCTATCTCTATCTCTATCTATCTCTATCTCTATCTATCTATCTCTATCTATCTTTATCTATCTTGAACTCTATCTACCTCTATCTATCTATCTCTATCTATCTATCTATCTATCTGTCTGTCTGTCTGTCTGTCTGTCTGTCTGTTTGTCTGTCTGTCTGTCTGTCTGTCTGTCTACCTCTGTATCTCTGCATCTCGCAACCACGAATAGTCCAACCCCACCACGGTAAAACGCCTGGGAATAGCAATCCTTTTCTGTGGGTTGTTGGGGGCGCTGCCGCGTGCTTCTGTTGAGCCCGGTGCCTGGAATTGCAGCAACAGCAGGAGTCCCGATGCCTGTCCTAGTTCGCCAAGTGACGAAAACATGCAATGTGGATCCCCAGGGAATGCAAAAACTGTAAGTCCTTGAGGGGTCACGGCGGCAAGGTTGCCGGCCTGCACAACGCGCACGCACTGCATGACTGGCAGGGGTGCTCGCTCAGAAACAGCGGGTGTTTTCCATGGGCGCAGCATGGGTTGATCATATCATATACAGTATTTTTCGGTGTTTTGTTGCTTCATTCCCTGAAGTGTGTGTGTGTGTGTTGTCCATGCTCATGTCGGTATGTCATTGGAACCTTCCATTCTGCATGCATACGAAGCTTTTTCTCTAGAATGTGCAATGTTGCATGCGGTTTTATCATGTTTTATCCGTGTTTCGGATGTGGTTTTCATGTACTGCCTTGCCTCGTTCTCCTCAAAGAACTCGCATGCTTGGTCACCGTCTGCGTCGATGAACATCGGTGGCGACTGCCTCGAAGAAACCAATGTGGACATGTGGTGGACCAAGATTCCAGGCAAACTGGGACCTTAAGATACCTTAAGCTCCTTAAGGGGCAAGCCTTTCTACCGCTGGTTGCCAATGTGGGCATTCTAAGGTCCGTGCAAGCAGGTACCGCCTGAGCCATCTGGGGTGTCCATAATCACCTGCAGGCCGCTGCGAATGGACTGAAGCCGGTGCAAGGCCACTTCCTCTGAGGAGGCTTCTGAGGAGCGCACCGGCTGCTGTGGCGGGGCACGGGGAAGAAAACGTCCACGCGTGTTGGCCTTGTTTCAGTTTCCTATTGAGTTTGCTCATGTCAGACAATTGGATCATTCTGAATCATTCCTCGGAAGGCGCTCTAGAGTTCATCAAAATTATGACACACTGTGACAGTCACTGTGAATCTGCAACGCAGAGTAATTAACCAAATGTGGAGACACCAGATCCACCAACCCAACTGTAACGCCGGAGCAAGGTTGCACCATCTTCAACGCAGCTGGCCCAACATACTCAAAAAAACGACCAATTTATGCAAGTGGTCTAGAGAGGCCTGGCACAACATTTGCATTGCAGTGGTCAGGTTCAAGGTCTTGCTCGCACTTAGTCAGTTGGTTGCTGACTCAGTCAGTTGCTGGTTCACTTGGTTATGTACTTGGGCCATCAGCCGGTTGGCAAGAGAGGCAGCTAGCTGGTTAATTGGCTTCACTGGGTGGGCTTGCTTAGTCGCTTTCTTCTTTGGTTGGGTATGGCCGGCATGTTGTATGCGCAGTCACACGCAGTCAAGCACTTAATTTTTTGGTCGGCGAGTTAGTCAATGCGGTTTGCTCAAGAGGCAGCGCCTTGCTTTGCTGGCTGGACGAGCCAAACAGTATCAAGCAGTCTGGTAGTCCAGGGTGGTAGCCGTTAGTTGGTCAAATTGCTCGAGTTCCACACTTCCAGTTCTGTTGGAAGGTTAGTCTGCTGCTGAGTCAGTGCTTCAGGCAACTAGTCAACTTACGAGTCAGCTAGCGTGGCTCAGCTGCGCAGTTTACCCTTAGTCCATTGGACTTCGCTAGTTGAACTAGTTCCTTTCGTAAGTACAAGTTGCTCAGCTAAGATGGTGAGTCAGCCTCACTTTGCTAAGTGCATCATAGAGAGTCAGGGCATGCTGAGTGCAAATTGCCTCACTTTGCCAAGTTCCTGGCTCGAAGTTGCTCAAGCTTGCGAGCTTTATTGCTTGCATGACTTGCGAGTGGTTTGCTGCCCCAGCAGAGGCCACAAATAGAGGCCACCAAGTCCTATGGAGACAGCGAATGAAATACATGAAAACACCGCCAGGACACAGCATGTTCAGAAAACACGGCAAAGACCCCTGGAATCTTTTGCTCATTGTGTCCACTGCTTGGCCAAGGATCAACCCAAGCACGTAGAATTGCACCAGCAAGAGCCATGGCAGATTTGCAAATAGAGCGCGGGGTTTTGAGCTGAAAACTTGCAAACGGTCCATGCCAGGGACAGTCGCGCGGAAAAAGTCCGATAAGACCCAGTAATAAAGACTTGTCATGCGGTGACACCGGGATTCGGGATGCAATGAGTCAGAGAGATCCTCTAATAATGAGCCAAACAACCACTGCTCAGCCAGCTCGGCTTCAGTTGAGTTTCTCACGCTATTGAGAATTCACCCGCACGCTGTAGCCGGCCTCATGCGTGAAACAAAACGGGATGCATGGATTCAATTTGGCTCTGTGGTGGGGAATGTCGTTGATGTCACATGCAAGAATCCCACAAGAGATCCAGCGGAAAGAAAATACAGTACACCAAAGTGCCAAAACATGTTTCAGATCACATGAACTTACCCCATCATGATGAGAACGACCAGAATCCACTTGCACCAAACTAGACCATGGTGACTGGTAAATGTAGTTAGGCATAGTTAGGGTAATGTACTGTGCGTGACTCATGAAATGAAGTGAAACCAGCAACTCAAGCCTGATTGAAAAATAGGAGTAGATGCAACTTCAATGCAACAAAAGTGAGATCAAGTGCAAATAGGAAGTGCAGAGCGATGCATGAAGCACTGTGAGAGAAAGTCATGACACATATGGGAAGTGCAAGCTGGGCGTGTGCATAGTCAATCGTAGATACAGGTAACCAGTCTTCAAACGCGACACAATGCAGATTGTAACATGAATATAATATAAGGCGATGATGAAATCCATTGCACATATGTATAAACATGTATATAACAAGCTGCCCATGGAACGAGTGACAAGAGCAAAACACAAAACATGACACGCGGCCGAAAAAACATCATAAAACACATGATACAACATGCAATGAATCGCCCATGGAACCAGCACCAGAAGCAAAACGAGAACGCACTTGACAATGGACTCGAGATTCGAGATTCGAGGTTCGAGGTTCGAGATTCGAGATTCGAGATTCGAGATCCGAGATTCGAGATCCGAGATTCGAGATTAAAAATTCGAGATTCGAGATTCGAGATTCGAGATTCGAGATTCGAGGTTCGAGGTTCGAGATTCGAGATTCGAGATTCGAGATCCGAGATTCGAGATTCGAGATTCGAGGTTCGAGGTTCGAGATTCGAGATTCGAGATTCGAGATTCGAGATTAGAGATTCGAGATTCGAGATTCGAGATTCGAGATCCGAGATTCGAGATTCGAGGTTCGAAATTCGAGATTCGAGATCCGAGATTCGAGATTCGAGCGAGGTTCGAGGCTCGAGATTCGATCCGATCCGAGATTCGAGATTCGAGATCCGAGATTCGAGATTCGAGATTCGAGATTCGACATTCGAGATTCGAAATTCGAGATTCGAGATTCGAGATTCGAGATTCGAGATTCGAGGATCGAGATTCGAGATTCGAGATCCGAGATTCGAGATTCGAGATTCGAGATTCGAGATTCGAGATTCGAGATTCGAGATTCGAGATCCGAGATCCGAGATTCGAGATTCGAGATCCGAGATTCGAGATTCGAGATTCGAGATTCGAGATTCGAGATTCGACATTCGAAATTCGAGATTCGAGATTCGAGATTCGAGATTCGAGGATCGAGATTCGAGATTCGAGATCCGAGATCCGAGATTCGAGATTCGAGATTCGAGATTCGAGATTCGAGATCCGAGATTCGAGATTCGAGATTCGAGATTCGAGATTCGAGATCCGAGATCCGAGATTCGAGATTCGAGATTCGAGATTCGAGATTCGAGATTCGAGATCCGAGATTCGAGATTCGAGATCCGAGATTCGAGATTCGAGATTCGAGATCCGAGATTTGAGATTCGAGAGTCGAGATCCGAGATTCGAGATTCGAGATCGAGATCCGAGATTCGAGACTCGAGATCCGAGATTTGAGGTTCGAGATTCGAGATCCGAGATTCGAGATTCGAGATTCGAGATTCGAGATCCGAGATCCGAGATTCGAGATTCGAGATTCGAGATTCGAGATCCGAGATTCGAGGTTCGAGATCCGAGATTCGAGGTTCGAGATTCGAGATCCGAGATTCGAGATTCGAGATTCGAGATTCGAGATTCGAGGTTCGAGATTCGAGGTGTCGAAGCGTTGCCGGTGACCATTGCCACGTTCGATCTCCAAAAAATACACGTGTAATCCCGTCAGGATTGAACACAGGAAATGCATTTCCAGTACTTGGTTAACAATGCTGGTGATCCAGTGCCGGTTGCGTGAGCCCAGGATGTTTCGATTAGCTCTTGGCACAGCCTCAATTGGCCCAAGATGAGCCTAGCATAGCCCCTGCGTGGCACAACGCAGCCCCTAATATAGCCCCGCATAGCCCAAGATGAGCCCAGCATAGCCCTGCGTTGTGGCCCAACATAGCTCCTGACACGGCCCCAAATGGCCCAAGATGAAGCTAAAATGGCCCACGCGTAGCCCAACATGGGCCCAAGATGGCTCCATATGGCCCAAGATAAGCCTAACATAGCGCATGCGTAGCCCAACATGCGCCCAAGATAGCTCCAAATGGCCCAAGATGAGCCTAACATAGCCCCTGCGTGGCCCAACATAGCTCCTGACACAGCCCCCAAACGGCCCAAGATGAGCCTGACATGGCCCCTGTGTGGCACAACGCAGCCCCTATCATAGCCCATGTGCAGCCCAACATAGCCCCTGACAGCCCCAAATGAGCCTGGCACGGGCCCAAGTAACCCGTTGAAACCGTTTGTCCCGAACAAATGGCCCAACAAAGCCCCAGCACAACCCCCAAACCGCCCAAGATGAGCCCAACATAGCCTCTTATATGGCGCAGCACAGCCCCCAACGCAGCCCCAACACAGCCCCAACACAGCCCCAACATGAGCCTAGCATGCACATCACATACATAACATGCATAAGATAAGATAACATAAGATATCATAAGATAACATAGGATAACATAACATAACATAACAGAAAGTAACATAACATAACACGTCATAGCATAACACGTCATAACACGTCATAACAGTCATAACACAACACCACACAACACCACACAACACCACACAACACAACACAACACAACACGACACGACACGACACGACACAACACAACACGACATACCATAACATTACATTACATAACACGTGAACACATACAGTAATAAATGCAGGAACGCACGCATGCACAGTTAAATAGATACATATAGAGACGGAGGGATGGATAGATAGATGGATGGATGGATAGATAGATAGGTAGATAGGTAGATAGGTAGATAGGTAGATAGATAGCTAGATAGCTAGATAGCTAGATTGCCAGATAGATAGATAGCTAGATAGATAGATGGATGGATGGATGGATAGATAGATGGATGGATGGATGGATAGATAGATAGATAGGTAGATAGGTAGATAGGTAGATAGATAGCTAGATAGCTAGATAGCTAGATAGCTAGATAGGCAATGCACGCAGAATGCATTGAACCCTCCTGGTGTGACATCATGCCATATCAAAACTGTTTGTCAGCAAGACATCATGAAATCCTTGGAATTCATTGGAATTCCATACCACGTGCATCCACGCACCAAGTCTTTCTCTCATATATTCTCCGATTATAGCTGAAGCCAATCCTGGAACATGAACATCATATATATCATCATATCAAAAATCATTCAGGATCTCTTCACCGTGCTGAACATCTCCTGCGCTAGGTTGGTCAAGGCTTCTTTGCAACGTGTTCAGGGCTGTGGTCTTGCCACTGAAGGGCATGCCGACCAGCATCACGCTGTGCCTTTGTGAAAAGGAGGACTCAGCTGACAGTCAATGCGAGCAAACATGACTTCGCTTGTCTTCGCTTCCTCTGTTTGGGTCTTCACGAACAAGAATCAACCAGATCGATCACCATGATCAATCTGGTCTGAACACATGGATCAATCCAGTTCCTGTGTGTTGGATCCCAGCCTTACGAGGTGGCATGCGTAGAACTGGATGATCTTGTCGAGGAAATAGGGATGCGCCTGGCTTCGCTGTTGTTTCTACTTCGGTTCGTTTTGATGGGTCGGTGGTTCGGTTGATTTCGGATCGATGAACGTCCGTGAAAAACAACTTGTGTGGTTGGTTTAAAGCAGGTGGTGTATATTTGGCGCAGAATGCATCAAGAGATTTGTTGTATTTTTCAATCCAAACTTAAGATGGCTTGGGTGTTTCGCAAAACAACTCAAAACAACTCAAAAGATCAGAAACTTCAGAAATATACTGGAATCCTCATCCTGAAAAATATGGGAAGGATTGCAAACCACCAGTTTGGGACCGATATGGTACATATATGATGGTATTATACCCAACTGCAACACTGCGAAAATTGATTCGATGATTGCACCCCTCAAGTTTCACTTCACATGAGGAAGCAGCAACAAAGATTGAATGATCCCAGATTTGAACTTCACAAGAATAACCTGAATAAACTCCAAGTCACCTACATCTTTACCAACGGCCAAGTAAGACGCCACAACTCAGGAAGTTCTGCGAGAGCTTTTCAGGCAAGTCCCGTCCTGTCAGCTTCAGTTGGGGGTCTCATGGTTATCGGATGTTATTGGCAAGTGCGCGGTCAAGAATTGTGATGTTCGCGATGCTTGCCTTCCATTCAATCACCAATAGTGTCTCGACATGTCTCGACTCCTGTAGGTGGAAACACTTTTTCATGCTGCCCAGCTGAAACCTTATGACGCTTGTTATATTTGGATGCCTGTGTGACACTGCCATCAATTGGTCATGAAAGGCCACGGGTTCGTCATGCATTTGTCCTTGTCCTGCTCACCGCGGAACAAGAAGAATAAACGGTAATAAACGCATCTCGGTACCTGGGAAGCGAGTGCTGACAAACCAAGTTGGGTCTTCAGCTCCAGCAAGCCCATCTCAGTTGTTGGAAGCATTTGTGTCTCGAGTTTTAGCTGTTGGAAGCATTGGTTCACGGGGTTTTTGGCGGAAAATGCCCTCATCCTTTGCTTATAATTGTTTTTTCAATGTACATACTTAAGTGGTTTTCGGCATACTTTCTTGTGTGTTTTCTACGCATCGCACCCGTATCGACCCCGCGCCGTAGTGCATAGTAACCTAGTTTCCCAGCAAAAAGACGCATGTAGCCAAAACCCGTACTGTACCATTTCTATGCTTTTCCGTAATCTTGATATCTCCACAAATGACACATTGTGGTGGTGTTTTAACAGGTGCAGAAACATTAGAATCCAATTGATTTAAACTTCTTTGCAACTTTCCACATCTGTATAATTAAACGCCGAGCTTGAACATGAAGCACAAACACTGATTAAGAAGGAAAACGAAGCATAAAAGCAGTTTTATTGAGGATTGTTCTCGTTTTTTCCTTTTATCGTTTTTCAGCCCACATCACACCTGAGAGATTGTGGGCAACATTCATATAAATCAAATCGAACGGGGTTATTCCAAACTTCCAGATGATGTTTGTCTGTTGCATCAATATTTTTCTCAACCGCTGCAGTCCAACCTGGTCAAAATTGGATAAAATTGGTCCATTCTCTGCTCTGGCCTGGGAAAAGTGTTGGCTCAGCACAGGCCTTCCAGCGTGGCATCTAGGCAGTTTAGCTGTTCTGAGCTAAGGGATGGTCACAAAGCTCTCTTGAAGGTCAAGGCTGAAGTTTAGTCCATTGCTCTGCCCCTAGGTCCAAAACTCCCCAAGCTTGACCATCATGCTTTTGACTGAGCATTCTTATTTGCGGTGGCCCCGCCTTGGGCTCTGCAGCCTTTGCAACCTGGAAGATCGGAGCCACTGCGGAGTCGGTTGGCAGGTGTTGGTTGCACACGGGAAAGACTGGTTGAAACCTGTTGAAATTATCAACAAGTGGAAATGAACATGTTGCATCCAAAAACAGGGTTGGACACAGTGATTGATTTCTGAGTGGCACGGATTGGCGGCCACCGGGCACAGCTGGGTTTCCATCTAACATGGGCGTGCCACTAAAAATCATGAAAACAGCTGGTCAATTATCAGACCCTCAAGAATTGCGATTTGGGAGTAGCCCCACTGTAAAACACCTGAAAACGTTGCAATATTTTCCATGTTCTGTCCACCCCCGAATTTGCCTCCTCCGCTTCTTTGGCCGCTTTCGCCTGGAAGATCGGAGCCAGTTTAGTGTCGGTTGGCAGCTGTTGGTTGCAAATGCGAAAGACTGATTGAAACATGTTCAAACCATCAACAAGTGAAAATGAACATGTTGCATCCAAAACCAGGGTTGGACACAGTGTTTGATTTCTGAGTGGCATGGATTTGGGGCCACCGGGCACAGCTGGATTTCCATCTAACATGGACGTGCCACTAGGTCCAAAAACTGGTTCTCAGTAGCCACACTCTAAGGCACCTGAAAACGTTGCAATAGTTTCATATTCTATCCACCCCCGCCTTCGCCTCCTCCGCTTCTTTGGCCGCTTTTGCCTGGAAGATCGGAGCCACTTCGGTGTCGGTTGGCAGCTGTTGGTTGCAAATGGCAAGACTGATTGAAACATGTTCAAACCATCAACAAGTGAAAATGAACATGTGTGCAGCAAAAAAAGAAGGTTGGGGACACTGTCTCAACTTTGAGTGATATGCACATCCTCAAGAATTGACTCGAACCAGGGGAAATGGTTGCAGAATGTTGTGTGGAATGCCTGCCATGGGACCGGTTGTTGTTTATCAACTCATTTGGGAAAGAAATACCCGAGGCCCAGCGACAAACTACAGCCTGCGCTCCGAAAGCTTTGATACCTGAAGCAACAAACTCCACAGCCCACGGCGGCACCATCTACAGCAGCTATGCCAACACAAAAATGGGCCAAACGGACACATGGAGCATGTGGGCTGACAAGTTCTGCTGTGGAAAACATACCAGGGCTAAATTACGAATCCTCATGATCAGTGGCAGTCATGTGCCGAGTCCTTTGCATTGCAGGGTGGTGTTCTAAAACCAACTTCCACCTCTCATGTTCATGATTTGGCACCATCAAAAGTGGGCAAAATAAGAAACACCTCGAAACACCCATCTTGAGAACCTTGGCATGGCATTGTGCAATGGAGTTGGCACAAGAAATCTATATACTGTAATTACATGATCAAAGGAAGTTTAGAAGTCTAACTTCCGACTATATTGACAGTTGCCGCCAGGTCTCGAAGAATCGCTGTTGGACGGGAGAGATGTTTTACAGCACAGATGCGCGACATGAGGGATTTTGGCGGGTAGGAATTGCGCGAAATGCTGTGGTTTTCCATAGTTTTGTGGCTTCGCAAGCTCGCAAAGTCAGCTTGCAAAAACGGGAGTTGCGGAGGACCGGCTGCCCAAGATGCCTACAAAATTTGCACCACGCTGTGGCGCGAGAGCGATTTGGAAGTCAAAATCGTAAAAAACTGGCAGGCTCGGAGCACTTTCGGAAGTTGAGGTCCGCAAAATTTGCACCACGCTGTGGCGCGAGAGCGATTTCGAAGTCAAAATTGTTAAAACATGGCATGCCCGGAGCACTTTTTGAAGTTGAGCTCTGCAAAATTTGCACCACGCTGTGGCGCGAGAGCGATTTCGAAGTCAAAATCGTTAAAAACTGACGGTCTCGGGACGTTTTTTGAGGTTCAACTTGCGTTTCGCGTGGCAGGCGCAGGGATTCCGGCACGTTGCAAAATACGTGGCAGGCGCAAGAGTTCGTGAGGGTTGCAAAAACGTTGGCAGGCGTGGTGGATTTGAAGAGGGTTCGAAATGATGCTTTTTGCGTGGCAGGCGCAGGGATTTCGGGCTTTGTGAAATCGAGGTTTGAGGCCTCGGACGCTAAATCCGTGGAAGGGTTGCAAATTTCATGTCACGGAAGTGTTACTTCGCAGGGATCATTTCGCGTGGCAGTTACAGGAGTTCGTATGCCTCGGCTCAACTTTTTCGTGGCAGGCGCAGTACTTTTGAAGCATCCACTTAAAAATCGCTAAAACGTATTGTAATTCTGACGTCAAGTGTCTGGTCGACATGTTGTTTTTGAAGGAAGTCTCGCAGAAATGCTTCGTTTTTGAACTTCGAAGTTCCATTTTTGAAGGAAGTCTCGCAGAAAAGCTTCGTTTTTGAGCTTCAAACTTCAATTTTCGAAGGAAGTCTCGCAGAAAAGCTTCGTTTTGGAGCTTCAAACTTCAATTTTTGAAGGAAGTCTCGCAAAAATGCTGCGTTTTTCATCTTCGAAGTTCCATTTTCGAAGGAAGTCTCGCAGAAAAGCTTCGTTTTTGAGCTTCGAAATTCCATTTTTGAAGGAAGTCTCGCAGAAAAGCTTCGTTTTTGAGCTTCGAAGTTCCATTTTTGAAGGAAGTCTCGCAAAAATGCTTCGTTTTGGAGCTTCAAAGCTTCATTTTTGAAGGAAGTCTCGCAGAAAAGCTTCGTTTTTGAGCTTGAAAGCTCCATTTTTGAAGGAAGTCTCGCAGAAAAGCTTCGTTTTTGAGGTTCAAAGCTCCATGTTTGAAGGAAGTCTCGCAGAAAAGCTTTGTTTTCAATCTTTCTGACATAAATTAAATTTCAATTAAATTGAATCTCAGATCAATGAAATCTCAAAGCAATTGAATGCCAAACCAGTTGAATTTCAAATCATTTGAAGTTCAAACCAATTGAATCTCAAATCATTTGAAGCTCAAATCAGTTGAATCTCAAAGCAACCGAATCTCAAATCAACTGAATCTCAAACTAATTCAATCTCAAACCAGTTGAAGTTCAAACCAAGTGAATCTCAAATCAATTGAGTCTCAAATCATTTGAGGTTCAATCACTTGAGCCTCAAGGCAACTGAATCTCAAATCAATTGAATCTCAAATCAATTGAATCCCAAATCAAGTGAATCTCAAATCAATTGAATCTCAAATCAATTGAAGCTCAAATCAATTGAATCTCAAATCAATTGAATCCCAAATCAAGTGAATCTCAAATCAATTGAATCTCAAATCAATTGAAGCTCAAATCAATTGAATCTCAAAGCAACCGAATCTCAAATCAATTGAATCTCAAACCAATTCAATCTCAAACCAGTTGAAGTTCAAACCAAGTGAATCTCAAATCAATTGAATCTCAAACCAATTGAATTTCAAACCAGTTGAATTTCAGATCACTTGAATTTCACACCTCCTTCCTATAGGTATCTTATTTTTGGAAACTTCCGCCACCGCCTCGTGCGGTAGATATGTTAAAAATGGCAATCTACATGTATATAATGCAACACTTCTTGCTGTTTTGCTGACCTGGCGCCAAAACTGAACCTGCGCTGACTGCACATTGCAATTTTAGCAAAGGCATTTGCCAAGAGTCAATGACGCATGAAGTGAAGCACAAAAGGGGATAGAAACAAGCCTTGCGAATGATTCTGCACAATGACGGGCAGAGTCAGAAATATGATGAAAGATGTGCTGCAGGTCATGCCGCTCCGTGTTGGCGGCAGGGCTGTCATTGAGCCCTGCACGAGGGTTGGCTACACTGCTACACATGCACCGGTGAAAAGAAGTCCAGCCGATCAAAAATCATGGAACTCATCTCGTGGAAATCGGGCAGGCACTCAGTCCTCGGGCGGGATGACAGGACAATGCAGCTCCTGTGGGCCAGCAAAGGAAAACAGATGCGCAAAAGCCCTGGAACAAAGAAGTGAGGTATGAGTTGCTAATGGTACTGTACGTGAATGTACGTGGGGGCGCCCCACTGACGACATGTAAATCTGGCAACAGCTTCCCAACAGTTCCTGGAGCCGCTGTTGAAAAAAGGCAGTAATCTCGTCGGCCGAGAACCTCAAATCACTGGCTCTTCAGTCCACTTTTGACTGCGGAATGCCAAGGCTGGGGCTCGCCATCGCCCAGTTCCTCAAGAATCTGGACGCATTTGTCAACATGCTCCTGGCATGATAATAGAAACATCCGCTGGAACCTGATGAAATGGGCAAAACCACAACATCAACAATCACTGCCATGCGGTCCTCCGGAATGTTCCGAAACCTTTCGGAGGGTGAAACCACAGATTTGAAAAGCCTGAGAGCCAAACAGGTGAAACGATGCACAGTGAGTCACTTCAATTGACTACAAGCGGTAAGGTCCCTGCAGTTGGAGGCTTCGCTTCCTGCGGCCGCGCGCCTCCAGGAAATGTTGTTCCTTAGAATCCCGAAGTGCAAGGCTCAGGATTCACCCTAAGTGCAAAGCTCAGCATGAGGTCCGAGCCCATGTGCGAAGCGGTGATGGCTCCTGCAAAATTGCGGCACTCCGGACTAAAATACCACAAGCACAGCATTGCAGCCGCGCCTTCTCCCGGCCAAAGCAGCACACGCAGTATGATGCCCCCATGGTAAATGGGTTCGGAGCACAAATGAAGGACTTGGACAACTTGAGCCGCAAGCTGACAGGGCCGAATGGAGGGATCAACATCATCATCATCATCACCATCATCATCATCATCATCATCAAGGGGTCTGCCGAGGCACGCTACCCAGTGAGCTGCAAATACTGTTGCTGTTTGTTCCTGCTACGGGTTGGCATGGGCCATGGGATGAGAACACAAGTCCGGCTCAGTCCTGTTGGCAGCGTGCATGCACTGGACGACGCTGGCTGAGGTTGTCCAGAACCATGTCCACTCCCTCTGCAGCCTCTTGCTCCAGGAAGGACTTCATGTCTTCAACTTTGTTTCGGCTGCGACTGCACTTAATGTACTTCACTCCCAAACCCTTCAAATACGGCTCTCCTGGCACAGAGCCGTCGCACTCCCGGCTCTCATGATGCGTCTTTGGTCTCGCCGAAAGCCATGATGAGTTTCTTTGGTTTTTCTCGACGAGTCTCAGACGAGCCTCATCAGGGCTCAGAACTTCTCAGAATTTTCTCAACATCTTTCAAGGATAAATCGAGAAGTGTTCCGAGTTCTGAGATCTCAAAGGTGGTTTTGGTGGTTTTGGTCGTCCTCGGCCCCTGCAGTGGCTCCCACATACTTGGCATATTGGATAGCGAGCAAACCCACGCAGCCAGCCGCAGCATGAATCAAAACCTCATATAAACTCATATCTTCAAAGATGTGCGAGTGAAGGGATTGAATCATGGGATATTCATGGGTAGTTTGACCAGGGACCACTTCATGCGGCACTCACTTGACATGTGTGTTTTTTTGCAGCCAACTGTGACCAAACAATAAGGGAAACATTTTGATTTGACGCTGCCCAAAAGGTCTGCGTATATAAAAAGCCTCCATTCTGTGAATGTTTGGTCTACCATGCACTCGAGCCTGTTCAGCGAGAATTCTGGAGGTAACTACGGCGTTACGCACGAGCCAGTCCTTGCAATGGAGTCAAGCAGGCCAACCCCAGCCCCTTGGGTAAAGCCTTCAAGCCATCATCGTCCAGCTCATAGTTCAACAGACCTCTGGCAGGGCAACCCAGTTTCGCTTGTACATCATGATGCATGTGGGCAGTGGACATCATTCTTCAACGGTGCAAGCACAGCTCCAAAAAAAACATTACTCGCTAGTTTAAAATCCTGCAAGCCTTGGCTATCTTGGACTCATGTAATGGGTCAATTTCTCCAGAAACCTGCGTTGTGTACGGGACCTAGTCTGCAATGCTGCGGCCAGGTTGCCTGAGAATAGGTAGAACTGATTCTTCGTCACTGTCAGACGCGTGGTCCTCACCATCCTCAATGTTGCGACAAGGTGTTCCCTCCAAAAGGGGGGTGCGTAACAAAGGCAGCTGTCATCCTGCGAGTGCGCCTTGCACGACCAGCAGGAGCCGAAATCGCAAATTGATGCCAGTAAGTCCTCACAATGGCCCGACGCAGTGTTGAGACTTGGGGGTTCATGTGAGTGATGCGTGGCACACAAAACAGTCACAACATTCCGATGTGCTCCTGTGCCATCTCTATTGTCGGGCAAAGCTCTTCCCACATTCCACGAAGTGAACTGCTCGCCAAGGTCATGACAAATCAACATTACTTGAACCGAAAATCCTGATGCGGGTGTCGCCACATGGATCCACATGGTATGCATGAAGCTCGACTGACATGGCCTTGTTGATAGCAAGTGGAAATTCATATATACCGGAACTCTCTGTATTTTGCATTACCGTATATGTATTTTGTTCACATTCCTTTTCCGGCGAGGCTGACAGCCCTGCAGAGATTGCTGCTGATACCTTCATGGCAACAGCCAAAGCCCCAAGTGCGCCTGATGATTCAGGAGTTTCCCAAAATGCCCTCACCGCTGCCAAATCTGAGCAGGATTGGAGGGTTGCTTCATTGCGAGCTGTTCATTATATTCATTTTTACGTTCAACATGTAGAGTGTGAAACCAACATAACTTTTCGTGCAGAATTCGTGAAAAAACATCCCATTCCAGAACAAAGAACATCACCAAGCTCAAGTCAGTGCAAAGAGAGCTCCAGAAGGGCTACACTGATGAATCCAGCGGTTCGTTCAAGCCTTGGCCGCAGGATGTTTTACACACAAGCTTAGAAACTCTCAAGTGGGAGCATGCCATGCATGCTCTCCAGAATATCACCTCGCCTCTAACCATCACCTAAGGTCAGTGAAGTATAGTGAAGTTATCGTGCGAACACATCGCCAAGTTAGAGGCTGAATATGACGTGCTCAATGAAGAACTTGCAACGGGAGAGACATCCACTTTTGAAACTGAACCCTTACCTCAGTTGAAATGGTGTACACGTGATATCAGTTCAACTATGTTCACCTGATCAATCACCCCATATCATACTATTTTGATTTTCATCATTTTGATCCTTTGCTCAAGCTGCCCAACCCAAATGCCTGGCTCCTCAGAACAAGCCTGGCCACTGCTGCTGAAACGAAGGTTCGGTGAAAACCTCAGTTAAATTCGAGGCGGGCCTCAAACACTCAGGATATTTCTTATTTCAAAGAGTTTTGCTTCGAAAATATATATATATGTACTGTAAGTCCATGCTGGTGCTTTAAATCCAAATTTCAAAAATGATTTGCATTTGGATGCATTTGGCAAGTATCTCCTTGGGATGGTACCTCGCACAGCCCTGGTACTTAGGAAGTCCAAGCACTTCTTGGAAAAGAAAGATGGGCAGAATGAACGAAGTAAGCAGAAACCTGGCAAAAGACAGGACGAACCTGCGGGGAAGGCTGCAGCAAAGTCTGTGCCGGCGTTGATTTCAAGTCAGCGAGTGGCGGATGGCGGTGGATACGTGTGGTTACATCTAAGCCAGTGGTCTTTGCTAATCCCGCACATTTTACCGCATGTTGGTCTTAAAGTTCGTCAACCCGAGGCATTGCTGATTGAGTCTGGGGTGCCTGCCACCTACGTCAGTGATCCTGCCAGTTGCAAGGTCTTTTCTGGCTGTGCATCTATAAGGGATGCGGTAGTCCGTTGGTCTGCCAACGATTTCAATAGGGGGTTGGGGTTGCAAAAGCCCCCCAGTCGACATCTTGAAACACTGAAAATCCAGATTGGGCGAGTGAATATTCAGACATATGCATGTAAGTATGATCTCAATCCATGATAGTGGGGTGCCGGGTCAGGCCTTCGCCGGCTGGTGAGTGAGATCGGAGCAGGGGTCAAAACCTCAGAAAACGAATCAAGACATCAAGGGCCACCATCAAGAACCAGAAACTTTGAGTCTGCTACTGCAGCACTTTTTCAAAGCAAAAGTTGGCCAGAGAAGGGAAACCCTTTGCGCTCCCTAGGTTCCATGTGCTCTTGCTATCCCGAGTGCCCGGGCTATTGTGCAAGAAGTCCCTGGCGCTGCCCAGAGCAGTATTGGTGCATTAGTTTCATTGACTGGCAAATCTGAAAGAGATGCCCACAACCTAGCGAAGACGATTCCTTTCTTGCTTGCACTAACAGTCAGGCACGCGCGGAAAAAATATTGCTGTTGCTCATCAAGCCACTCCAAAGTTGGGACTGCAAGCATGTACTGTGATGTACTGTGCATCTATTCATATACCGTATGCCGCCATGTGTTTCTTTTTATGGCTTGACCCTGCCAAAATTGGTCTGAGCGGAGCCCAACAGGCTCCCTTTTTGGTATGCTGACCATGTAGCCAATGGACCTCCAACGGGAAAATCTGGGCTGAAATCAACTCGAAACAGAGCGGGACACAAGCAAAGCATGTTGCAAAAGCCACTCTGGCTTGATTTTCCCGAATCTCTCCCAACATCAATGGCTGGTTGTGCGATGGATAAGGTTGCTCGGGTTGGTTGCCTCAGACCTCCCCGGTGCACCGCTGCCTTTGGTTGGGAGGTTCAAGCGTTTGATCTCCTGGGGCACTAAATGACGATCGCAGAACAAACATCAACAAACCATCAACATGCGAAGTACAGTAAGTAAAGAACAATGGAAAACTATTGTGTGTGTAATACCCCTTCTCTGTTTCATTTACCTTGTGATCTTTTGAAAATCATTTCCCTTGGGTCTCCGGACAGGTCCAGGGCACCGCTTCGGAAAGCTTCTGCACTGCGCAACTCGGCCTGAAAGGTTAGCTTTTGAAAAGACAGGATGAATGGATCAAAATGCGAAAAATCATGCGAAAAATCAGCTGAACCAGATTGGCAGTTCCAATGGAAGCTCTCTGGAACGTGAATCAAATCAATCAAGGTGATCTCATCACGTCCAATCATGGTTGTGGCTGTAGTCGGAGGTGTAATCAAATGATTCACATCTGGATCATCTGGTCTGTGGATCATATCACCGTGGCCAAGGAAACCATGGACTGGATGGACTGGTTCAGTTGCGCTAAACAGAGTGATTGGATCAACTATGGACGCAATGATGGATGCAGTTCTGTTGGCAAAAAACAAAGCAACACCTCCAAATCAAATACTCCCAAAATCTCCAGTTCTTACTGCAGCCCTGTGGTCAAGGACACCATTCCCCTTTACACTGCGCCTTGGACACCAGCATCAACACGATTAGAAGCTCGATCGCAAAGTCTCGACGTCGATCATCATGCTGGCTTCATGATCTTTGATGCCACCTCAAAGGGGATCAATCCGGGATCCAATTGATTTGAAGGTTCAGTTTTATAAACCCTTGTGGTTCATGTATAGTTATGATATGTTATGATTATCAACCATGATGTGAACAAACAAATCACAACGTTTGATGGATCAACTATGACTACGAACAATATGATCAAATATGGCTTCAGAATGGAAATGATGGTCTGCGAGAACATGCCAGCACCATATAAACTTTAAGTTGTTTTGAAATATTGGTCTACAAAACATGTTCAGCTCACGTGTGTCAACTGCATAATGAAGCATCTCAAAAAATATGTACTTACGTATGATATGACTGTCCGCGCAAAACACTCACCTGTCAATCGACACAATTACTGACATGTTGCCACTATTGAACGTGAAAGAAAACGGATCCATGGAAAAACGGACATCCTTGATGGTTACTAGAACGATGCTTGCTTTACAGCTGGATTCGTTTTAGTACCTGAAATCACGCAAAAACAGTGCAAATACATGCAAATACCAATAATTTAAGTGAAATTATAGTTTTTGGGGACCACACACACACATACATATATATATATATATAAATTACATACAGGCATGAAAATATTTATATATTAATATATATATATATATGTGTGTGCCCAATACGGTAATGCTATGTGTACATTTTTTCTGCTGCAATCTTCTACTTCAATTGAATTGCTCAGACCGTGCAACGAAAGTTGAAATGGCATGAATTTCAACTTGCTCAGACCTGTGCCCACAATGTTCCTTAGCTTCCGCCCAAGCAACCCGACCGCTTTTTCCGTATTTCTCGACCATGCTTCCGGCCTCTGCTGAACTGCAGTGTGGGTTTGCAACACCAAGGCATCGCTCGCTGAGATTAAAACTCCAGCTGCGGATTCCTTCCAGAAACCACCATGGCGCAGCACAAAGCTACGGCTGTGGACCATTTTGACTGTTCTGAAGGGATGATCGTAACTGAACATGGGATTGTGGTGCGTCATGTGGCCCGTGAAATATCTGCAACACAGAATTGCCCTCAATTTACTGCTCGCAGCGCTACCCTGAACACAGGGTCTACGCAACATACCAAGCTTTCCGCCTAAAGTCCTAGCTGTGCATTGACAATAATACTTACGCAGGCGGGATCTGGGGATCATCAAGAATACCTGTTTTTTCCCTTCTTGTCAACCATACAATGATTCCATCGCGTTGCTTCATCTACCCATGATTTGAGATACCTCAGACAAGGCAGCCGGTCAATGTTCATGAGCTGCAGAACTGAAACAGAATTTTCTATCTACAGTACAGTTCAGTTTACAGCCTCCAGCGCAAATCAATGTATATACCATGGAAAATCCAAACAGAAATCTTAGCAAAGGTCATCATTGCCCCAAATGGATCCTAGTGTCCTAGTGCTATTGCTTGAGTGTCATGCAGCCTGACACTTGACACTGAGATCCGCGCTGGTGACTGGCGGTGCAAAAGGTGTGGTGTCACCAGGTGTCACTAGGCGCGAGTTCAAGGTGGTGACCTGACATGGGCAGCGGAAATAATTCTATCCGTTTCCGATGCATGAAATAATGATGAAATATGAATATCAAGCGGAGATTGGTGACATTGCTGCCAAACACAAACGAGTAGATTCACATTGATCGCAGAATTCAGAAAATCATTTTGGAACCAGCACTTTTCGGGCGAACAAGGTGTCGAACTAAACCCAGCTTGGTTCACCCACCCAATGGGACTTGGCCTTCACACCGTGGTATGCTGCCATCTTTTGGGTGTTGCATTGGCCTGCAGCAAACCGGAGCACCAAATCCCATGACTGGCATTGGGACCAGATCGCTCCGGAGAGACCACGGACTCCAACGCCATCTTCAACCAGTAACGGCTGTCAGAGCAACAACGAGTGTCGCTTCTGCTGCAACCTCTTTTTGCCAATCTTCCTGCCACGGTCACGGATCAGCCACGAACTGAACAGCCAAAGCCATCGTAAACAACAAGGGGTTCGACCAACTTGACAGATTCCCGCACCAAAATCTCACCCAACACCCTGCCGTCAACGTCAGAAAGAAACCGCGCAGCATGCTCCAATTCTCCGACGAATTGGCTGACGTGAACCTGTGTTCGGAATTGCGAATCCATAAGAACATCATAGAACATCATGAGTCAGAATAAGCCCTTTGCAATCCTGGCACATAGAATAACTGCTAAAAGACCCCAATGCGCGTGTCAATGCTGCAAGAAATTGGGGCGGTTTCACTTCCAACTGATCGAATGTTCTGAGCTTCTGGCTTGGAGAGCATGGCATAAACCTGAAGTTGAGCAAAACTTCGGCACCCTGCGTCATACCATTGGGATCCAGCGGGGGCCAGCAAAAATGCGGGATTTACTTTCAAAGGGCCTCAGTGGCAAAAAACGTGATATCACAAGATGGGATGGGAATTCTGTGACGATGGAAACCAGCCATCTTAACAGGTTAATGTGTGTAACCCAAAAAATACATGTACTATTTCGGGAGAGTTCATGCCAAATATGCCAAATCGGGGCGTGGTTTATCATTCGGTTCCCGGCATGACCATCCTGTTCATGGAAGCTAGCTGTGTTTGATGCACCGTTCATCAGTAGATGTTTGCTTGCCATGCTAGTTTACAGGACAAGCAAACTAATTCTGGCCATCTACTGTATTTGCGCCCAGTTGGATTAAATTGGTTAACAACTTGGTCACTATCAGCCCATCAATCTTAACCGCCGTACTGTTGAACTTGCACAATTGCCCTGGACAATACGTATGATTTCATGTTGGTTTATGTTGGTTTGGAAGCCACCCTCAACCCCTGATCAGCTCATGGTCTCTCGGTGTGCCGACTCTCAAGGCTCCGGTATCACAGGGGGCATGACAGCCATGCCGATCGGTTGAATATCACTCCTGGCCATGATCGGCATGTCATCACACATCATCTATGAACCTATGGCCATTGAAAGGTGATGCGGTACATTTGCCAATCCCTGCAGCATTGAGAACCAAGCATATTCATTCATGGTTGGTAGTTCAAAGTGAGGTTTGTTTGTTCTTTTCGGTTTATTAGAGTTGACTAACCAAACAATCCACGTATGGTTCAGCACAATTCAACCCTGTCAAGTCAGCCAGAAAATGCCAAGGATGGCGCCTGCGCCTCTTTTCGAGTTGCCGGGGGTGGAAATCGCCTTTCCAACCACCCAGGTCCAAGATTCAAAGGAGTACTGTCATTCAAACAACGTGGCTTGCGCCATCTCTGGATAGAATTTCCGACACTCTGCGTAAATCTCATTCTGCACACTTTCTTTGGTTAGGGTACAGTTCTCAAATGTCCAGTCTATGGGCCCTTCCGCCACTGGCTCATCGTCCGGCCGGTGGAAATCGTGAAAATATTTTAACTCCAAGCATTCGCCGGCAGTGGCCCTCCTTTTGGGGTTGAATGTCAGCATTCGTTCAATTGCCTCGGCGCCTGCCTCGGTTGCCTTCGGGCAGACGGATTTCCAGTCCAGCTTGGTTGCAGGTAGATAAGGCAACACCTGCTCAAGAAACGTCCTTGCACGTTGAGACAGCAAAGTCAGGTCATCCTCTTTGGGGGGCCCTAACACTTGCAAGATCTTCACTATCTGGTCCAGAGGGCCTTCTCCAGTGAAGATAGGTCGTCGGCGAATCAACTCGCAAAGGATGCACCCAACTGACCATACGTCGATGGACTTGGTGTAGCTTTTGGGAAGTAACGTCACCTCGGGCGCGCGGTACCATCTGGTCACCACATAGTCTGTCAAGTTGGCATTGTCCTCTTCCTGCTCACCAAGGGCACGTGCCAAACCAAAGTCGCAAATTTTGAGGTGACAGTCTTTGTTTGCCAGGATGTTTGCTGGCTTCAAGTCGCGATGCACCACATTAGCACTGTGTAAGTATTTCAGCCCTCTCAGAATTTGGTACGAGAAGTACTGATGGTGCTCTTCAGACAAGACCTGTTTAGAAACTATGATCCGATGCAGGTCGGTTTCCATCAGGTCACTGACCAAGTAAATCTCGTCGCAGTGAGGATTTTGTTGCAGATACATGTCCAGGATGTTGATGACATTCTCATGCTTCAAGCTCCGCAAGAGCTTCACCTCGCGAATGAGCCGCTTACCATCCACCAAAGAATGATGGGTGTCATGCCCGACGGTGACCTTCTTAACGGCCACCTGGGCTTGACCGGACTGAAGCTTGACCACGGTGCCACTTGCACCGGACCCAACCTTCTTGATCAGCTCAAAACGAGCAGGCACCTTAAATGGCACTCCATCGATAGGGATTTGCTTCCAAGTCGAGCCTTCAGGCTTCGCCGGTTGTTGCCTGACGGGCCGCTCAAAGCACTGGTGGATCCGCTGCCAGCCCTCCGATGGCATTGCCCGGAAGTCACCGGGTGCCTGGTGTCCTTGTTGGATGCCTGGCAAAATCTCAGGGCATGTCCTGTGAAAGAAGTCCACCACAAACCTGGAACCCTGGCAAACCTGCAGTGAGTTAATCTCAGCTTGCACTGTATGCTCCATGCCTCGGTGCTGCACAACTGCACCCGAGATCTTCTTAAAGGCATAGTGGTTCCCCTGGAGGTCCACTCGCCTCACCACGTCGCCGAAGGCGCTGTGGCCCAGGAGTGAAGACTTCGGTGGAGACTCCGGTTCCTTGCCAGCAGGTGAATGGCCAAAGGGGTGACGAAGTGAAACAGCATGAAGACCGAAAAAGATCATGAAGTGGAATGGTGCCAACGTGAAATTCGGAAAAAGACTGAAGCAAATAAAAAAAACAGAAAACATTGGCACTGCAGGACCAAGGCGCAGCAGGTACAACTTCATCAAGCTTCTCTTTGAGCTCGATCGCACCGCAAAAAAGAAACTCTGCAGTAAGTTGGGACTTCCTGCGCTGTAGCCACAAATCTGCAACTGCAACACTTTGGAAGCAGACTTGCAAAAATGTCAGGATTTCCATCCCGCGAGAACTTTCCTTGCTTGATGCTAGACAGGGCTGCAGGCCACAACCCTTGAAAAACAAACGCGCTTGGAGCTCATGCGGAGAACAAATCAGCTCTAGCATGCTCTAGCAATTGGCAGGCTGATGGCAGAAGATTAGCCCACCTGTCAATACCTTTTGGGCTTTTCGAACAGCTGCTTCTCAATATGGGGTATCCTCATAAACCGTGTTAAAATGCCACAAAATTTCACAAAACCTTCCAAAACATGATGCCAATCCATGACAAGCATTTCGCGCCAGACTTCCGGCGATTTTCACAGTTGGCAACATAACAAAAGGACAGGTTTTGCAGCTTCCCCCATAGACACGGCGAAGCCACGGGCCAACCAGAGACTCGAGACGAGACACGTGGGAGCACCAAAAAGAGTATTTCGTACGAGACGTCCTCCAATTTTGACACTTTGCAGCTTCAAAATCGACGTTTTCCTACGAGTTTTCCTTAGAACCTAAAAATTTGCAACCTCAAAATCGTGCGAGGCTTCCGTCAATTTTCAGCACATGTCACAAAATGCCACGCCTGCCACGGAATTTGCACCTTGTCGCCACTTGACGCAGCCCTGCCAATGCGATTTACAAAAAACACGCAACAGGACACGTCTAAAGTGCTGCGCCTGCCACGAAAAATGACGATGGACACGTCCAAAGTGCTGCGCCTGCCACGAAAACTGCAACACATCTTCTGAAAACGTCACAAAAGTATTGCGCCTGCCACGCAAAACGATTTTCCACACGTTCCAGAACACGTCTGAATGTCACGAAATGCCACGCCTGCCACGCGAAACGAAGCAACCAGACCTCTGAAACCTCCAAAAAGGACCACCTCTGCAAAGCTTCCCATAGGCACGGCCATACGGGGATCGCGCGGACGGTTGCGAACGGTTGCGAACGGTTGCGAACGGTTGCGAACGGTTGCGAACGGTTGCGGACGCGGAAGCAACGTCGAGCGAACACACCCTCAACCCCCAGACCCCCAGAGTGAAACGGGAACCCTTGCTACGCATTCGGGAAAAAGACTGCACATCATCATATTGCTACATTTGATTACTGATCCTAACCAAGTCCAACAAGTCATGTTTGCTGAAATCAAATGGCTGATCAGCTTGGAGGTTGATTCTACATAGCAATAAGGAAAACATATATAAAGATACCGTGCTTTATCAAATGTTGTCACAATTAGAACAATTTTAACGTCACAACGAATGCATCCCTTAGATATTCTACAAGAAAGCAGTGCATCTCCTGCTGCAAAGAGACAACAGATTTTTTTTGCCAAGTTTGTCCACCAAAATCTGCGCGCTTGAAATTCAACCTCAATGCAAAATCTACGTGCAAGATGGCAATAATTATTGCAAAACAAAACAATCACCTACATTCCACACGCAACAGATCGAAACTAGAACCCTTTCAGTATTGAAAAAAGGAATCCCCACTGGCTTCCAATTCCAAACCTTTCCTTTGAGGCAAAGACGCTGCCACAGCCCCAATGTCTTTGCTCGCTAACTGCACCTGGCACAGCGGTCGAAAGAAACAACGTTGCCAAAGCTAAACCGCCAAACACTGAGAAAAAAAACAAAAACAGAACAACAAAGACGTTTCATATGTGCACTAAAGAACCAAACATCGCACCCAGGTAAAACTGAGAAACCCGCTTGACGACAAAGGCAATTGAACATCGGCTGTCTCCTGGCAATGGAAAAAAACATATGATTGATGACAAGAAACTTCAATATATACAGCAAAGTTCCATCTGCACAAACCCGGCATCCTAAAGCAAAAACACACAACAAACAGCCTAAGTTGCAGACATACTTGAAGCTTTCCGGCTTTTCTTT
>CAMXCT020000101.1:268662-304770 GCA_947184155.2 Cladocopium goreaui
TCATCATCATCTTCTTCTTCTTCGTCTTCTTCTTCTGCTTCTTCTTCTCCCTAGCGTGCACATCAACCTCCCTTCGGGCAACCTCTCTCCGCTTCCACCCTGCCCCTTCCATGCAGTGGTCTGCTGTCAAGCCAGAGGCTCATACATAGTACCTGGCACATCAAACTCCCTTGGGGCCACCTCTCCAAGGCCGGCGGGCTTGCCGAAGGCAATTAAATATCTACCATGAAACCAACATTTATTAGTTATTGGAGTTATGTCTACCACCCAACAGCGATTTAGCTCACATTAGAAGTGCCACTTTGCCCTGCCAATGTGCTGTCTCCACGGAGAAATAGAAGGCCACCACTGGAGAGGTGATTCCTGGTAGCTCCTCAAAGCCTTGACTCGCTGTGAAGACTGGCAATTTTGTTTCATGGGGATATTTAATGGGGATATGTCATAGGGATTATGGGAGATCATGAGGGCTTTGATTCATTGTAATATATACGTAGTGATTTTGTTCATAGGGCTTTCAAACGTAGTGATATTTGAAAGTGATAAAAATTGTGAGATCATAGGCTTTTCCATGGGCTTTTCAAACTTTACACCTTTAATTTTTTGGGGGAATATACCCTCTGGTAAACTAACGTAGCTATTGAAAATGGTCCATTTATAGTGAGTTTTCCCATACAAAATGGTAGTTATGTTAAATTACCAGAGGGTAAACCTCCACTCATCACCATTAGATCCCAGAAAAAATCACCATGAAATCCCATGAAATCCCATTAAAAATGTATGGTTTTCCTATGATTTTCCCATAAAACCAGAGGGTTTTCCCATTAAATCACCATTAATCACCAGTTTACCAGAGGGTAAAACATGGGGATATCCAAAATGGGTCGTTGAAAATTTCGTCGACGAAGTCCGCCAGCTCCAGCTTTTGGTTGCTTCCCCACCATCGAGGTGATCTGAAGTTTTTGTGTCACCGGAAACAGAATGGGATTCATAGTGGTTAATAGTGGTTGATAAACCCAATAATTGGAGATGACATGTGGTTAAAACAATGTCATAAACTAGCCATGACTGGGAATGGCAAATATTATTTATATATATATATACCATCTATAAAGATGCTGATGACTGGGGGCTGGTTTATGATTCTTTTACACACATTATTAATGGGAATCTGGCTGAATTATTACACTGGTTGGTGGTTTCAACCCCTCTGAAAAATATTAGTCAGTTGGGATGCTTATTCCCAATATATGGAAAATAAAAAATGATGCAAACAAACCAATCAGTACAACTCACTCATCTGAAAATAGCTGATTCATGTAAGGCCATAAAAGGGGATGTTCTTCCCCCAATTCATTCACCATCATTCCAGTGACATCATCCAGACACAATGTACCCTCTGGCAAACTAACAGTTTGCTATTGAAAATGGCCATAGAAATAGTGGATTTTCCCATGAAAAATTGTGATTTTCCATAGTTTTTTATTAACGTTTACCAGAGGGTACTCTCTGGCAATCAAACGTGGGAATTGAACATTGGGAATGGAACATCGCCCATTTACAGATGATTTTCCTAGCTAGAAACTTCAATTTATTGAAGATGTTCCGGCCAGCCACGTTATATTCCCAGTAGATCCCCACTCACATCCCATTGAAATCCCCAAAAGAAACAGCATCATTGGCGAAAGTTCAAAGGCACCCATCTAAGTGGTGATTCAACACGGGTTCCCATCACGCTTTCTTCAAGCGGCCAATGAAGGTGTAGAAGGCTGTCCCCAACGACAAATACCTCAGGCGATCGGATTCGTCAGGGGTTGTCCCATTTAGGTCACAACTCCACTTGTTACCCTCCAGTAAAGAAAATTGGATGTACCCTTTGGGAAATGTCAGGTTTATCCATTTTAATGGGATTTTAATGGTACGTTAATGGGATATTTCTGGTAAACATACAAAAAGCTATTGAAAATGGCCATAGAAATAGTGGATTTACCCATTGAAAATGACGATGTTCCATAGTTTTTTGTATGTTTACCAGAGGGTAACCACTTACTAAATGGGATGATCCTCAATTTGAAAACCCTTCGACCATTTCCAGTAGCCACAACGGAATGCTGTGGGATGTATATAATATATAATGTATAATATATAATATATAATATATAATATATAATATATAATATATAATATATAATGTATAATGTATAATATATAATATATAATATATAATGTATAATATATAATATATAATATATAATATACAATATACAATATATAATATATAATATACAATATATAATATATAATATATAACATATAATATATATAATATATAATATATAATATATAATATATAATATATAATATATAATAAAACATATGTATGTGTCCAGAAATGTGCTACACCGCTTTTAATGGCCATGGGCGGGCTGCTTTTTTGCGGCAAAATCACGATCAACTACAGGATTTGGGGCCTTGGGGCGGGGCATTCTGGACCAAAACAGAGACCGACAAAATGTCGCAACAACGAGAATTCCACCACAACATACCCATAGTTTCTAGCTAGGAAAATCATCTGTAAATGGGCGATGTTCCATTCCCAATGTTCAATTCCCACGTTTGATTGCCAGAGAGTACCCTCTGGTAAACGTTAATAAAAAACTATGGAAAATCACAATTTTTCATGGGAAAATCCACTATTTCTATGGCCATTTTCAATAGCAAACTGTTAGTTTGCCAGAGGGTATATCCTGAGCCACAAAAATTCCGGCCCAAAAAAACATCCACTGGATATCCAGCCATTCAGCAAGTGTTACCGGCAACTTTTCTGCATGTTCTATGCTTCAAATTTTCATCCACTGCATTCATCCCATCCACGAATCCACTAGCTACTTGAGGAGTTAGTAAGTGGCTAGCAAATGGGCTTATAAGGCTCATAACATCTCAAAAAAGAACATTTATTCATTGATATTTTCATGGGATGACCGACTGAAAGGGGACCGACTAGTCACCAGGGTTTTCACTAGTTGACCGTGGGATGATCCAAGTCGATCTCCATGGGTTTTTGAAAAAAACCGCGAGGTGAGGCCTAGATATGATAGCTAAATAACTCTAATAACGTTTGGATTTGTGGTAGATATATCATGATATATCTATGGCTCCGGAATTCTTTGGAGATGTGTTTTTTCCATTTCGGTTTATTTTTTCCTGCATGTCCTGTTCTATGAATTCCTTACTGACTGTTGTTTTTTCAATCAACAGTCACACATTTCCTGTGGCCCAGCACCGTGGCCAGGACAAAGCTCACGATCCACCGTGGCAGGCTGAAAAAAAAACATGCATCTTATCCATAAATTGTCCATTATGGTCAATGAGTTTCCTCTATATTATTTTATATATATATATATATGTAACATGTGTATATTGTATATATATATATTATTATATCATATGATCATATGTGTGTGTATTATATATATATGTATAATATATATATATATATGTATATACATACATACATACATATCCAAAAATGGTGTTTCTCCATCCAGCCATGTTTGGTTTCAAGATGGTATCACTGAATTCGCCGACCATTCCGACACCAGATGTGTATCATCCTCCCCCTGTTCCATCGCATAGGTACTGACCCCTCACCGTATCTCACTTGTCTTAGTGGAATCCCAATATTGAAAATGGTGGTTTAATATGGTTTAATGGGATATCAACTGGCATCATGAGATATTGTTGTCTTGCCCTCTGGTAAACTAACATAGCTATTGAAAATTGCCATAGAAATAGTTGATTTACCCATTAAAAATTGGTGATGTTCCATAGTTATGTTAGTTTACCAGAGGGTATCCCATGTTTGCTGTAAAAATCACCATCGAATTATTCTGAATCCCATGTTTTTCTTGTTTGAATGTCTATGTTGTTTGGCTTAAATCCCCTTAAGATCAAAGAAGATCGAAAAGGTGAATCACCACTCTTTTACGCCCCTAATTTTTAGTTTTCAATCTTTTGGGGTCTGTAAATTCCACCAGATCTCGTTTTGGTTACCCCCGGGCCCCCAACCGTTTTCCGCACTCAGCGACAACACAGTGGTCAGCAAGAATCGCCGGAGCGAGCCACTCAGACCGAGAATCTGCAGAGCCAGGGGTTTGGAGGGTTTGGAACGGGATTGATCTACAGATATCCCTGGATGGATCTATCTGCTTGGTGGTTAATGGTGGTTAATGACCATCTGGTTGGTGGTTGATGATGGTTAATGGTGGTTAATAATGGTCAATCATATCTGGTTGGTGGTATACCTACCATTTTGAAAAATGATGGAGTTCCTCAATGGGAAGGATTATTCCATCCCATATATTGTGGAAAATAAAAAATGTTTGAAACCACCAACCAGATTCATATTAACATATATTAACTAATATGATTGTTCATTGATCTACAAATATCATTGGATTCAAATTTTAATGCCAGGTTTTGCCGGTTTACAGTAGTCGCCTTTTTCCTTCTTCGTTCAAGTGCTCGTTATTTTTCTTAGCTAAGTTGACTTTCAACTTGGTGAACGTTTGGGTTTATTTTCAGGTGATATAATAATATAATAATAGCTGATGGCATTATAAACCAACTTATACAACTTATAAGTGGCAAAAGCCTCACCTTGCACTTGTTTGTGAATCAAAAAAAAAACATCCCCTCGATGTCAAAGCTGTTTCCAGTCAGATTAGTCCCCCCCAAACTCGGCTGCTTCGTTTACTATGACATAAACATAAGTTCACTAGAACTTCCTGTTCATGTTGAATCTACTTTCAACTAATGATGATATGTCAGAAAGAGTAGTTCAATAATATTTAATATTGAAGCATTACTTGGGGGTGCAATTGGGGTGACAAAACGAGTGCAACTATGGTAATAACTAACCTCCATAACTTGAGATATGATCCCTACAACTATGGTGACATATTTCCCACAAAAATCAGGGGGACTGCACCCCCAAGCAGGGGATTGTAACTGCCTTCATTTAAGCTTTGACCAGCCGTCCAAGCTTTGACCAGTCCTATCCTATCCATCATGTGCTACTAATATGTACTATATATATATACATATATGTACTATATATATATGTACTATATATATATCCATTGTATCCTAATATGTCCTTATTGTTCGTAATTAATCATCATTTGCCAAGTTATCTGGCAGAATGATCCTATCCTTCAACTTCCATGGCACTTATCGGGATTTCAGGGCTCCAAACAAATCTGCTGTGGTGGTGCCCTCTACTTAGCTTAATGTTGGTAAAACAATCATAAACCATCCCCCAAATCACCATTTTTATAAGTGGTATGTGTACCATTCCCAGTCATGGCTGGCTTATGACATTGTAAAAAACCCACATAAAACTTGTTTTTTTCCTATAGGCTTTTCCATTTGACTAGGATTTTCCATGAAAAATCACCATCCATTGGGGATCCCCCATGACTATGGAAAGCCTCAAATCGTCAGTCCGGCCATGCCTCGCCTGTTCGAAGGTCGAAGCTTCCACCAGGCGCCGCTCCTGTTCCTGCGCTTTCTGCGCTGGACGATAGGCCGCATTGCGTAGCAGCAACTCGCCTCAAAAGTCTGGTTCCATGGAGCATCCCCAATAGCTGGCTTAATGTCAACCCTGGATTAATAAACCCCAAACGGCTGTTTAATTGGGAGGGTACCATTTAAGTATTAGATGAAATGACTATTGGAGGAGCACCCCCCCTAATTAATAAACCATGGTTTATTAATCCGGTGTTGACATTATATTGGAAAATCCCATTCAAATGACATGAATAATGTTATTTGAAAATCCGAAAACAATGGATCAATCATGTATTCCATCATTCAAATGGAAAAAAAATGGCTACCTGGTTACCTCCATTTTCGGAAACCGCAATTCATCTGTCGCCCATCTTCGAGGCCCAGCGCAGTCCAGTGTCGCATGGAGCCCATAGTTTTCTCGAAATCGACACGGGTGAGGTACAGCAGCAGCGTTTGACCATCCTGCACCGGGGCCACTGGGGCCACGGCATATGCTGAAGATAGGGTAACTGTCAAGTTTATTGGTGAATGTAATGGATGAATTGGATATAATGGAACATTATGGAATATTGACCAGAATTTACTGGGATATCATGAGTATTTATGAATTATAATGGTTATAATAAAAAAAAATCACCAACAACGGCAAGTTAACCAACAAAAGTTGTGATTTAAGCAGGAAAAAAATTAGTGAGTTTACCAACAAAAAAATAGGGATCTAACAAATCTTTAACTGACAAAGTTATTTGGATTTAATCATCGGAAATTGCGGGGGATATTACCTTCCGGTGTCCGATTTACTATGGCTGGTAAATCCATGAGCTGAATGGATGCTCTTCAATGGGAAGAACATTGGAAAATATTGGAAAATTTTCGGGAAATCCACTGTAAATGAAGCTTTTAATGGGAACGTAAAAACTATAAACGGTGGATTTGCCAGCAAGCCATGCTCGTTTATACAATGAGGTTCTTATTTGATGTTAGTTGGCAACTGGGCAATGTTGTGATTCAGCAAAAATAGTGATGTTTATCACCCGCTAGTAATCAACAAAAAATCGGAAAGTGTGCAACCCGGGTGAAGTTCAATGATTCAATGGATTGGTTGAAGGCGGGAAGATCTTCACCGGAAACCCATGGTTTTTGACCATGAAATATGGGGGGATTTCCCTTAAACCAATCCATTGAATGATTCATTTTCCCCATCCAGGTGTAGTGGTGACCTCCTCGTACGCCCAAAAATGATGACCCTAAATGGTTACTTAACATAGCCATGGAACATCATCACTTTTAATAGGTACATCTATAAATGCTCATTGTTCAATAGCTATGTTAATTAACCATTTAGGGTATTAATGAACGCTATGTTTGCCATGGGTTATATATCATATTCTCAAATTATAGTACAGGATGGGGCCCCCCAGTGATGTTTGTTGGTTTATAAACCATGAATTAATCCCCATTAACTAGTTCGTTATATCTACCATAAACCACAATTAAACCACTTATAAACCAACTTAGCTATCTTGGGGGCCCCATCCTGTATAAATAGTTCATTTTACATAGCTATGTGATTTTACCAGAAGGGTCATGGGAAAAAATATGGGCAGTGTGAAATAAATCCCTCTATCAGTCCATTTAATCCTGGTTAAGAACGGGATTCCCCGTTCTTGGATGATTATCCCCAATATATGAAGGGTAGAAAAAAATCCCCGAACTAATCATCAAGCACCAGAAGTTTTGAACATCAAATCCCATTAGATTCCACAAACATAACCGTTAAATCCTATTTAAAAAAATCACCATAAAAGTCCATAAAATCACTAATAGCCCCATATTTTAAATCTCATAAAATACCCTGCCAGGGGTTTAGCAGCCACTGCTCATATGGCTTATATCATCGAAATTCCCATCCGACCATCCCTAACTGGCGAGAACAATCTGTGTGTTTTGGGGAGCATAGCGCTACGCTAGCGATACGATATGTAGAGCATTCTACAACTTATCACAAGGTGGGGGGGTTCTAGAACTAGATATGATAGCTAAGTTGGTTGAGTAACTCCAATAAGTAGGATTTATGGCAGATATGTCGAACTAGTTCATCGGGTTACAAAGCAACTTATAACTGGGGGGCATCTCCCTGCAGGATATGAAAAATCAATGTATGGTTGCTGGAAGCTTTCAGGCAGGTAAATCACAACTTCATCAACAAAGTCACTGGTGCAATGTGGTAAACCCTACATTCAAGAAACCAATGCATTTTAGGTTTATAACATCACTGACCAAATGATCACTCATGATCACTCGCTAAGTCTTGTTTATGGCTGAAGGTTTCCCACTTGAGGTAAGGTTTACCACAATGTTTGATAGCAAACTACCCATTTATATAAATAGGTTAAAATTGTCTCAATATGTGGTGATTTGTATAGAAATATGGTGAAATCGAGTCAGATTCGTCAAAGCCTCATTTGAAGTGAAACCGGATGATTCTCACTAGAGGGGTCCTCCAAGTACTGGCCCTGAAAAACGGGTCCTGCCTTGCTATTTCGGATGGTGGCTCTGCGGGGGGCAGAAGTTAACAAAGCCAGCTCTCCAAAGTATTCCCCTGAGCCACGACTCAGAACTCAGAAATTGCCAAAAAAAACATTGGATCGTTCATTGAACATGGTGGATTAATATGGTTTAATGGGATATCAACTGGCATCATGAGATATTGTTGTCTTACCCTCTGGTAAACATACAAAAAGTTATTGAAAATGGTGATTGTCCATAGTGGACTCACCCATTGATAGCATGGTGATTGTCCATAGTTATGTAATAGTTTACCAGAGGGTAGTCAAACATGACTTTGTTCCCAAAGCTCCGCAGAAAAATGTTGCACGGATTTTCCAGCCATGGCCAGAAGGTAGGGTATACTTCATTGATTCATGTCTTTCCAAAAAGAATCAGCCAAGAAATCACGGTAAATCCCAACAAGTCAATTTGAGGTTCCCCTGTCCGAATCGCCAAATTGTGTCGTTTCACTTGGGCAAATTGGACATTCTTCGTTCACAACTCGGAATTTGATTGAGGAACCCCCCCAAAAAAAAAATAGAGAAGTGTCTCTGCATCGATTCCCCACTATTGTCCATTGGGAGTTCATAAGCCGTGGATTTCACATCTGCTATCGTGGATTTCATGATGCCTGAACCCCAAAGCGAATCTAGAGTTAAGACATGTTAAGACTTTCCAGTCTAGTAAGCCTCTATAAATCAAGGTGTTAATCGTGTTTCTAAAAAAGATATGGTGGAAAAAAAACATCTGGCCCTTATAAAAAGGATGAATCATCCTATGATATCCTATCCTTTCACAGATGAAAATTGCGCCCAGGTTTGACCCCAACATTTCAGCAGTGACAGTGATATCGTAGTATCTATTCCCAGTGGAAAATCACCGGACGATTCCTAAATCGTGAGCAAATCGATCAATGGAATAAAGAGCTACATTTTTTTTGTGGTAGAATTTTGTAGTCACTCAGCTGAAAATTTAGTCATTTTTCGTTTGGCCATCTGGGGATGATATCATGATGATATCCCTCCCGCCGAGAAATTACTAACCATCATTCGACGTCACGGCTTGAGATCACCCCATCATATCCCATCAAAAACCACCATGTGTGTGTGTGTGTGTTGCTTGAGTCACCATGATGTTGATGGTGATTTATCACCACTATAACATATTATAAGCATTATAATTCATAATATATATATATATCATATATATATATATATGGTTGGTGGTGTTAACCATCTTGAAAAATATGAAAGTCAATGGGAAGGATTATCCCATATATTATGCAAAATAAAAAATGTTTGAAACCACCAACCAGATATATGTATATATTATATCCCATTCTAGTCTCAGTAATATTCCATGATGTTACATTATATCCAGTTATACATCCATTACATGAAAACATATGAAAACCATTATCTGATGGTGAAATACCCACCATCTTCGGCACATCCCAAAATGTTCCCAACAATCCTAAGATTCCCATATTGTTGATTATATCCCTATCAAATGTCCTGATTTACTCTAGAGTGTTTACTGCTCCACTGCGTAGATGTGGAAAACCCATGGCTGGTTTCCCCAGGAAACTGATCTACCATGGTGTCGCGCTGGCTTCCACATCGAGTTCGGCAACGGTTTTTACCCGGCAACAGTTGGTTGAAACCCTTTATTGTTTTACCATCTGGTTATTTAACATAGCCACGGGAAATGACCCATTTATAGATGGTTTACCTATTAAAAATGGTGATTTTCCTTGGCTATGTTAAATAACCAGATGGTACATCCCATTGATGCCGACTCCCTGACTCCCGACACCTGTGAGGTAGTGCTTCACCATCTCTTCTACCTTCCCAGACGAATCCTTGCAATGGATTAGTGCAGGAAAATCGTCAAACCACGGGAAAATGAGCGCCAAAAAATGGGGGGTTTCCTGCAAATGTGTCCCGTACATCAATTCTAAGCCGCCATCTCCAACTTGGCGGTTTTAGCTGAAAAATCCTCCGTTGAAAGATTGGAGATCTGTAGATCCATGATTTTCCCATGTAGATCTCAGGCAATTTCGTAGCCAGCCATGCTGAAAATGTGCAACGGAATAGATGCCCTGATCGGGACGTTCACCCTGGGAATGTCAACCAAGATCAGCCACCAATATCAGGACCATCCGTCAACATCGCCGTTGGTGAAGTCTTTTCTTAAACCATTTAAGATTTTTCCTGATTCCATTGAAAATGGTGGATTCATATGGTTTAATGGGATATCAACTGGCATGAGATATTGATGGCTTTTGCCTCTGGTCATTTCTTACAGTTTGCTATTGAAAATGGCCCATTCAAAGATGATTTACCGAACCAATAAATGGTGATGTTCCATAGTTGTTTGTATGTTTACGAGAGGTTAAACCTCCACTAATCACCATTAGATCCCACTAAATCACCATGAAATCCCATGAAATCCCATTGACCATTAATCACCAGTTTACCAGAGGGTCAGTGGATGATATGGATTGATATTGGTGTTAATGACTTGATTTATAAAATGTCCAAGTCGTTAACACTGATATCAACCAACATCAATTGCTAATACTGGTTGATCACCGACCCGTGGATATGTCCAAAACAAATTGTTGAATCTCCATGTTCGCAGTTTCAAAGATGAAGCCATGTCGAACCTGACATGCAACAAGACTTCTAGGTAAGGAAAAATGTCCGAAAATAAACAACTACCTGTCCGGGTTTGCCCAAATTCCCGCTTTGAATCCACAGCTCGACGAGAAATTTGCGCCTCCCCGTCCCTTTGGACAAAGGCTTTGACTTCACCATCGATGATGATGAAGAACTTGTCTCCTGTTGTTCAACGCTGGGTGATTCATAACCACAAAGGTCGATGCAAAAGTTCCAAAACCAAACATGGGGAATTTCTCATGGAACTGGCATCCTGAAAATGGTGTTTCTATCTTTTTTCTGTGGTCACTATATATCCATATTGGTTCAAGTATCTTAACGGATGGAACTCATGAGATTTTTATGTGAGTTTTTAGTGGAACCATGATGGGAAAGATGTACCCCATTCTGTTCACATCAAAATAGCTGGTGTGACTGGATGTTCATCCCCAAAAAGATGAACGTTTCATTGGTATTGACGGCTGCCTATATGAAGATATAGGTTCAATATCAGGTAGATATGAATATATACGTGTATATATATATATACATATATATATATATACATATATATATATATACATATATATATACATATATATATATACATATATATATATATATACATATATATATATACATATATATACATATATATATTTACATATATATATATATACATATATATACATATATATATATACATTGGGACCTTTCTTGGCCTCTTTCATGGTGAGCAGCTCAAGGGTATGTAGAACTATATGGACTCCACATAAAATACCTATGGGACTGTCAAGAACTATATTACTATGTGATAAAAACCCTTTAAAAATCATCAGGAACTATATGAGGAATACAAAAAACACAATAAAACACCTGTGGAACTATTTGCAAAATCAAACAAAATCCCTTGGAACTATATGAAAAAACACACAAAATTCCACGGGGATTATGTTGAAACTCATTAAGACATGGAGGGGGCTACATGACATATGACTTCACTTTCGCCCAGAACCGAAAATTCTGATATTTTTCAGGGGAACCACCCTTAAATATTAAGCCCAGCTGCCAGCATCAGCGTCATCATTCGAATACATTCTGAAAGCTGCCCTCAACTCTTTGTTTGTCAGTGAATACCCAATATCAAAAAGGAAGAATTGAATAAAGTCCTGTTGTGATTTTGCAACTAGCATTTTGCCAAAGGCTGGAAACCAAGGGTATTAATGCATACTATCCTTGTTGCTGGACCCGAAACAAAACCTATATGGAAAGAATAGAAGTGGTAGATTCGCCCAAGTCCTCAAAGACAGGGAAGCAACACAACCATTCACAAATCTCAACTGTTGGAAATTGGAAATCTTGTTTTCTTCCCCATCATTTGGTCATCTCTAAACATAGCTTAGGAGATTTCCCATTCCAACAGTTGAGTTTTTTTTTGGGCGGGGTCCTCCTCCCGTCGTCTTTGTGTGCATTCATTTGGCTTTGAAACCCCCGAGCCCGTAGAACCAAAGGCATTTGAAGGCTGAAGGTGCTGTGTGGCACCTTGTTGCCAAGACAAAACCAGCAAGCCCTCAGCACAAGCTTTTTGTTTCCCCAAGTTTCAGAGTCCTTTCTGTTCAAACAGTGGCCATAGCCACTCGCTCTTGAGTTTCCCCACCCGAGCTGGACATTTCAAATGTCCAGCATGTCCGGCATGAAAGCACCAGTTACGTATTCATTGATAGGGACATAAGTACCACTTACCCAAAGATCAAGTTGAAAGGGTTGCTACACATCAAAAAGGCGGGTTTTGACGGATTTGAACATGTTCTAGAAATGCCAGGCTGCACTCGGGCTCTTGAAAAGGGATTGAGAGTTTTTCGGGCAGATACCGCCATGTTGGCTGGAAGGCATGGCTCTTCCAAGAGGGAATGTTGAAACCAGAAGCTCATCATTACCCATTATTTTTCCTCAGTGTGTCAAAAGTCGAACAACCAATAAACAACTGATTATATAACATTTGGGGCTACAACTCAAGCCGAAAGAGCCCTATGCCCATTCCTGGCCAACTCACATATAGTCCGCCAGCCGCAACTCTGAGTTAGTCTTAGCAACTCTCGCAAAACACAACCTTTGATCCTTTCCGACCCTACTCAAGTGATCTCAGGACTGCTTTCTCTTCTTGCCCTTGTTGCTTTTGCTGGTTCTCTTCTTTTTTGCTGGCTGCTGCGCGTCATAATCATCGTTGTCATCATCATTCTCCACCTCTGGCTCCTTGGCTCTCTTCCTTGGAAATTTGTATGCTACAAGCGGCGTGCTTACTATCACACTTCCGCTATTTATACACGTGTCACGTGTTAGTGTACGTATCAGTGTGTGAAAGTTAAATGTAAGCAAAACAAGCATGGTAAAATTGAGTGTCGGTCGCGATGCAGGATTCCAAAAGACACATGGGAAATGCATGGAGTGCTAGCTTAAAGATGCAAGTTACAAGTTTGAAGTTGAGAAAGGGGGAATAAGTAGATAGTATTGTTTTAAACAAGAAAAGTTATATTATATAAGTTTGAAATAACATCAGGCAGCGTATCATGTTTGTAAACTAAGTATGCTAAAATATGATATATGTTCAAAAACATGATATTATATGGCTCTTTAGAAATAGTTCTGGACGGTTCAGAACTATTCCTTAGAATAGTTTAAGAATAGTTCTGGACGGTTCAGAACGGTTCAGTACTATTTATAAAAGATATATTAGAAATAGTTCTGGACGGTTCAGAACGGTTCAGAACTATTTCTAACACCGGAGCTATCCAGAACTATCCAGAACTATCCAGAACTATCCAGAACTATTTGGGTTTTAGCTCAGGAATAGTTCTGGACGGTTCTGGACGGTTCAGTACTATTTCTCAAAATATATTTGAAATAGTTCTGGACGGTCCAGATCTATTTCTTATGTTGTTAATTTTCGAAGCATTTTTAAAGATGTGGTAACTTAAGTTAAAACATATGTTACATATGTTCAACTATTGATAGAACGTACATGAATAATCTGAAGATAACGCAACATGTCTTGAACCTAGCAGGGGAGGTTATGCAGTGTATCCTCAAGAGCTACACCTTATGGGCGTGCTTAAGGCCACCACGAGCTACCTTGTATCTTTCTGTTCCCAAAAATCATAAGGATGGAAATGGTACTCGCAACGAAAGTCCTGGTCCATACGGTCCATACGTCCGTACGATTGCAGGCTGAAACCATGCTGAGCCAATTCACTAGCCCATGCTAGCCCAACTCTAGGCGAGGTTCCATCAAGGATGCATAGGCACTGTTCAGAAACTTGGTCTGCCTCTTGTTGAGGCGCTCCAAAACCTTTGGGATCTCTGTGTAATTACTTGTTATGCTCGACCTTCAGGCGCCTCATTTCAGCCCTGTCAGCTGCCCGGGACTTCTCGGTTCTTTGCCCGTCCTGCCATTCGGGGACATGGCAGAATAGACGGGCAGCGGGAAGAAAAATGTTTGGGAAAATGAAATAGTTCCGGCCATTTTTTGAATCAAATGGAAATAGTTCCGGCATTTTTTTCCCCCAAAAAAATATAGTTCCGGCCGAAAATGGTAGACTTTTCAGCTAAGAAATGGTTCTGGATAGTTCTGGACCGTTCCGGAAGCGGCAACTGTTCCACGCTCCCGCAAAACCTATCCCAGCTGTGGTCGGAAAGGAAGTCGGCATGGCTCCCGGATAGTCCTCACTTTTGGGTGGCGGTCTTGCTCCCATGTCCAGCGCAGCCAAAACTCCAGCCACATACCTTCGAACTTGAGACACCGAAGACCTTGGGTCCTTGAACCAAGCAACGGTAACTTGACTTACCATATTTGTCCTTGAACTTTGGGTCATTCTATCGGTATCAAACAGTCGCCAACCTTTTGTAGACCAACCATAGCGCTGGAAACCCTCATGTCAACCACTACCCTCACCTCTTTGTACCTGTGGTTGTGCGCGATGCTGCATTCTCGCAAGCAACACTGGCAGTGGCCGCCCATGATCACGTGGTCCATGTCACTGAAGACGTGGTCAAGTTAGCTTCCAATAACAAGGATGGACGATGCTATGGCAATGGCCCTGACACCAACCTCAAATGGCATTGGGTGAAAATGAGAATCACCTTGGGCGAACCACAATTGGGGCCCCATCACGTCCAGCGCAAGTGGACCGTGGTGACACATGCTTGCCCTACACACCCTTTCGAAAGTCCAACCAATTCCGGCCTAGTATATCCAACGTACCCTAGTGTAGCCGCATCAGACACAAAGAGAGGCAAATGAGACCGTGCATGTATCCTGGCCGCACATGATTCCCAGAACGAATTAAAGTGAAAACATACCAGGATCCGATCCCCATCAGCGATTGCATGTCACTGTGTCAAGTATACGGTACAAGTTTATATTATATAGGAGGGTCATTTCATATCATATCATATCATATCATATCGTGATATTCTGAAGTGATGTGATATGTATATGCTTTTGCTATCTGATATCGCCTGGCCCCTCTTCCTGGCCAAGGGTCTGCAATCTCCATGGTGTGCAACAATGAAGTCCCGCTTTGACTCGCTAATGTCTGAGACAGCCAGTGTAAGGAAAGGTATTGGACGCTTCAAGTTGCGGTTCAGCTCCTGCCTTGGCTGGGCCACGCACACTGGACCCCACAAGACAATGATTCACTTTCTGCGAACCTCGCTAGACTTCGCCCAGCGGAAAGACAAAAACACCCCGCACACACCCCAGAAAGTTGCAATACCCGCTTGAAATAACAAGTTTGGACCAGCTTGGTTGCATTGCATATGTTGCCGTAGCTGCTCCAGCGCATTCCTCAACCAAAGTGATCCTGATGCGCGAAACCAATCCGCGCTTGACTGCGGACAAACAGGAATAAAGGAACCACTAGCGTTTGGAATTTCAAAGCTACAAGTTTTGCCGTAATGCCGTGATGAGTAATCTTACGTTCTGTTGCGTTCAAAGCAAAAAGACAGGACATCAAATTTGATTTGCAAACAACATCGACTTTGGCCAAGCGTCGAGCAATTCTCCAACAGCTAGTGCTCCGAAGCAGAAAGCTGTGGGATGTTGGGCTCGGGAAGCTGAATGATGTTCTTGGTCCACAACATGCAACCAGGCTTCTCCAAGCCCATGTCCTAAGTGGAGCTTGGGTGGAAAGCAGGGTTTTTCACATACACCACGCCCAAAAAAATGGTTTCCTAAATTCAACTGTTCAAGCAGGGATCTGAACATCATGAAGCTGATGTACTCGAAACCGAAAAATTAAGTCAAATTTCCTGTCGACATCAAAGGTTGGATGGCGCAATGTCACAGCATCATATATAATCTCCTTCGACCATTTGCAGTCAGACTGCTTTTTTTTGAAATTTCTTACCCCCAAAGTGAAATGAGCAACAAGGAATGCTGCTGTTGATGTGTACTTCAACTTTGAACTGCATATCGGTCGGGAAAAACCAACGGTTTGATTGTGTGTGTGTGGTCCTTCCTGATCGCAATAAGGTGTACAAAAACAAATGGATCAAGTTAGAAACCGTTGGGAGGGAGAACATGAACATGACATGGCCATTTAAACAAGTCACTCAAGGAGATCAGGTGGAAGTTCAGAATCTGCAACTGCTTCAGGCTCTGAGTCTGAAGTTCCCCAAACAGTTGAAGCATCATCGAGCCCCGACCGATCACCCGAAACTGCTGTGGTCATTCCGACCAATGGGAGACCTTGCCTATATTGAGCAAAAATACTGGCCACATGTGGGTTGCTTTGTCACACTCCCACCTGGACCTGCGTTGGAGGAACAATGCAATAATACAGCCATCAGGTTTGTTGGTGTAGCTAGTATCACTAGCATCTGTTTAAGGTCAGGCACATATATACTATGCAAGCTGGACCTTTTTATTGAATTTCATGGCCTGCTTTCCCTTGAATTTCCAGGCCATCTGATTTCAACTCAGCCCTGGCCAAGGATTGCACAATGATTTGTGATATGCAATATGCAAATATAATATACAACTTATACAACATGATATAACATAATTCCTGCATGTTGAAGGTTATTCTTGAGGATATATTAGTGTGGGCGTTTGTTGCCCGAAAAATGGCCCAACCATCCAGGATTTGCCCACTAAGAATTGTCATAAACTTGACACATGGTCTTACATGGCTTTATAGCTTTGACTGTTTATGGTCAAAAATCAATATAGTTCTGACCATTGTTGGAAAAACAACAATATAGTTCTGACCATTTTTGGATAAAAAAAATATAGTTCTGACCATTTTTAGACAAAAATGAATATAGTTCTGACGGTTTTTTTGAAGATGTTTAACAGGATTTAAAGTAGTTCTAACCATCATTTTAAATAGTTCCAGCCACCCAAGATATAGTTCCAGCTAGGGGTATCCATCCTCACCATAACCCTAAATAAAGAGGACAAGGAGCCTCCTAATATATACATATATATATATATACACTTGAGAGTAAGCATTTTTACCAGGCTGGCCACCACCTGAAAAGTACAGAACTAGTCAAAGGAATCTATTGCGATAATCTGAACATGAACATGTCTGTGAGACCACCAACCACTTAGCCACGAATTACATGTCCAAGTTCCACATGTTCCATTTGCAAAGTATGGGATGTTTTGCATGAAGATGCAAGATGACAACCTGCCGGAATCACAGCTGTTCGCAGTTGGTGTCTTAGTCATCCGAATGTGACTTGGAGGTTCACCAAATAACAAATTGTAAGTGGCTTATAACCGAAATTTCAACTGGACTAACTCTACTTCCCCTACTGAACTGACTGGGGTGATTTTACTCCCTTACTATCTCGGAAATGCACCAGGCACCAATAGGGTCAATGAGCAGTGCCCAGCCCTCCCCCCACTCCGTTTTTTCTTGGGGGGTTATGATAAGTTATGATGTCTAATTCTTGCAGTAGTGACGTTGAGGTTTCTACTATTTCAGGGGAGGGGGCACTGTACAAGTCAGAGGGTACCCCCGAAATTCCAGGGTGGATGAGACGCCTGCAAGTGAAACTTCAACACCTCTATCCGTAGATCATTGGGTACCCAATCATTGGTGGTTCACCGCAGTCATCTCAAGCTGGCATCGAGACTACCGAATTTGCTGCTAAAACCTATGATAAACCATATGGGGTGAGGCCCCTAGATATAACTACAGTTCATGGGGGTTTATAATGGGTTATAAATAAAGTTATAACTGGGGTTACCAGAAATATTCTTGTTGTTTATCATCCATTTTTTCCGATTGAAACGTCCACAGACTTCCAGACTCGGTCCTGGATCCCCCTGTTGGAAGACCGTCTCATTCTCTTCAACGGCCTGTGCCACAGCATTGGGCTCCCAACACCCCGCAAGGTGGGTTGTAATGGGCTGGAGCAACCCTAAAACTGGAGTTCAAACAGCAAGAATAGGCATGTAAGTAGCATTGGTAGGGCAATTCAGCCATAAACAGAAGGGTTTGGGTAGCTGGAATGTGGATCGCCAAGAACAGGCAGCTAATACTAGCAAAACTATGGATGTTGAACAAGTGACAATAGGGATCGAATTAAGGAGCAAATACAGGAAAATTGGTAGCAATAACCATCCGTTGATCAAGAAATGAAACATAAGGATGTCATCACATGAGTATGAAAGTCAATATTTGGGCTGGTCAAAAGACTGTCCCAAACGGACAGAGGCCAGCCAATTGTAGAGTGATCACATAATCATCCATGATTATCTCACTATTCTCCTCTAATCCACAAAAACGATATTATACTATCCCATCAATATCGAACTATCCATGATTATCCTACTATTATACCATATGAATCCAAAGAATTCCATTTCCTACTACATTACTACATTCCACTTGCTCATCTGGTTAATTCTTGGCGGCTCATCCCACTTGCTAAGTGGGTTATAATCCTACTTATCAGTGAATTAACCCTACTGATTCCACAACATCAGGGATATAACCCACTTCGGATTTTCCTGGGATGAGCCACGAAGTATGGGATACGAAAAAGGATATCATCATCATCATCATCATCATCATCATCATCATCATATACATGTATATATATATATATGAATTATCATGGTTATCTCAATATGATCCTATCATTTTTTAAAAAAATATGATCCCATAATTCTCCATATACCTTTTCAAATGTGGTAAAACCCAACAGTAATGGATGATACTCTGGGATAAACTCCATCAACCCAATCATAATGGATATATTAATGATAATACTATTGGATACTATGGGATAAACCGTGATCAAGCCAATCATAATGGCTGATTTTCATGGGTTTTTTCATGACAATTTTCTTGCAAATCTAAGGGTAAAACCGGATAGAACTCCCTCCTCTGTCTTAGGTATTAGGATAATCCCAAAAAAAAATGGATAAACTTATCAACCCAATCATAATGGCAAATTCATGGATAATCCCTCTATATATATATATATACTGGTTGGTGGTTTCAACCCCTCTGAAAAATATTTGTCAGTTGGGATTATTATTCCCAATATATGGAAAGTCATTAAAAAATAGTCCGAACCACCAACCAGATAAACATGACTGACCTAAAAACTTATAATAATTCATGGATAAACTTATCAACCCAATCATAATAATTCATGGATAATCCCTATATATATATATATACGGCTAGGGGATGATTTCGGAATATATATATATATGGAAGTTGACCACGCCTGCAGCATCATCATCTCCGCCGTCTCCCGACGCTGCTGGTCCGTGAGATCGCTGAAGAAGGGCGCGGAGCGCAGCAGCCTCGAGGGAATTTTTCATGGGATTTTCTCATGGGGAAAGTCATGAAAAAAACCATTAAAACCATGAAAAACCACCATTAAAATCATCTATCTATGGTGGTTTTTCATGTTTTGTTCATGGATTTTGTTCGGAGAAAAAAAACATGAACTGGAAAATCATGGGGAAATCCATGACAAAAATCGGTAACCAATTAGCCATGATAAGCGTAAGTCTTGGATTGGTGGGTTTTGGATTAGTGGAGTTTTCGAAATTGGGAAAAGCTGTCTGTTTCTGGGGTGTCGTTCTTGTACAGTGAAGTTAGGAGTTGTGGCTGGGGCATGTAACAATAATCCCGGTTGTAAGAAGGCTTTAAGAAAGCTTTAAGAAGGCTTTGAGTCACTTACTAATCATTTCATCCAATTGCAGCTGCAAATCGATTTACTGGAGTCAAGTTGGAATTCACCAAGCAAACAGAATGGGGTCGTCCGTAGCAACTGGGTTGTCAATACTTTGTGCTGCACTTAGCTGCTAGACATCCTTCAGACAATCCGGACCAGTAGAACAATCCCTTGTTGGGTATTGCAATGGTGATCCACACCCGTGTCTTTGTGTATATATGATTGTGTATATATATAATTATATATATATAGTATTGTGATAGGTACCCTCTGTCATCAAACATGGCACTCGAAAGTCCTCTATACATGGAAGTTTTAATGGGAAAATATGGGAAAATCATCTATAAATGGATGATGTTCCATTGCCACGTTTGATTACCGGACCAAATCATCCATGTTAATAGGATCTGCCATCATAAACCATCCATTTTTGGGATCCCCCATGCTGGTGATTGGCTAACCTTCGGCTAGCGGCAGCGGCTAGTGGCGGCTAGACATGAACCCCGGGGTGGTGGTTTCACCCTTTGAGAACAACGTGGAGAATGGGAAACCACCGACCCAGGTCCACCAACCCAGACCTCAATGCGTAGGCTTCCCATGGCGTTTCCTGGTTCAAAATGGATGAGAAGTGAGAAGTTTTTGTCACAAGGAAAATACAAAGATACCCTGACATCTCCTGACAAAACTTCATTATACCATCTGGTTATCACATTCACAGTTTGCCATGGAAAGATCCACCATGCTATTAAGTTCGGTAAACCATCTATTTCGATTAGGGTCATGGCTTAACCATGGCGAACTGTTAGTCATAACCAGAGGGTAAGTATTTCGTACGAGTTATTTTCAAAGAGTTTAGTACTACAATGATACTGAAAAGTTCGTCACAAGTCTGCTACGATTATGAGTCTTAGTCGCAAATTATCAATGGGATAACCGTATAACCTCGAAAATCGGAGACGACGTGGCCTTTTTAGGGTGATTGACGAGGTCCGATTTGATAATTTAAGTGCTGATCTGCTGATCCTCGGAGTTTATCATTACCATTTATCTGCTGATTTGATAATTTGATAATTCTGTGCTGATCATTACCAAACATCATGAATTTTTTCGAGCCCAGTTTGGTAATGTTTGGTACTTCAGACTCTCCAGAAAATTCCACGAAACCGCGAAACCGATTTACCCAGGTCAACTAAAAAATATTTGTACAGGCAGGATGTGCATTGAGATTTCTTGGGAATCTTGGGTTTTAATAGCAGTAATATGTCACATGTTTTGTCACCACAACAACCATGAATCATACCCAGTTATCAGTTAGATGACTGGAAGATCGTTCTCGCTTCGATACCGTCGATCCCTGGGTCCTGTATGGTCCTGTACTAGGGATTATCGGATTCCGTGAAAAGATGACTGAAAAAAACACAACTGGACTACCCTCCAAACATACAAAAAGCTCTTGAAGCCATGGTGTCGAAAGTTTTTTTTTGATTTACCCAGCTATAAAAATGGTGGATGTTCCATAGTTTTTGTGTATCACCAGAGGGTAAAATTTCGGGTGATTTCTTGGGATCTCTATCATCCATGGAATATCCACGGCCCACGTATCCCTTGAATAAAAGTAGAAATCCCATGATTAAACCCATGGATAATCTGAAGTAGAAATCAAATTGATATGATATGATCAGTGGGATGATTATTAAACAATGATTATTCAGAAAAATATTAAATATGACTAAGGATATTAATAGTAATATTAGTATTAATATTGATTTTAATATTACCATCTGGTTATTTAACATAGCCATGGAAAATCCCGAAAATCAATGGAGGTTGATGTCGCTGGGAAAATCATCTATTTCGATTAGGGCCATGGCTTCCATGGCTATGTTAGTCATAACCAGATGGTGCATTCGAAGCCATGGACTGGGAACAGAAATAAACAATTCGCCTCTGGTAAACTGGTAATGAATGGTGATTTCATGGTGATTTTTTGTGGGATCTAATTGTGATTAATGGAGGTTTAACCTCTGGTAAACTGTTACATAACTATGGAAAATCACAATTTTTAATGGAAAAATCCAGTATTTCTATGGCAATTTTCAATAGCAAACTGTTAAATTACCAGAGGGTAAATGGAAGGGGTTCTAAAAACATGTGGCATCCCCGAGTCGCCATGGTTGTTTAAATACTACAATATTCCACAATGGTCTTATGACTGATTTGGGCGTACCCCCCCTTTAGAAAACCTCCAAAGAAGTGTGTTTCCATGATCACAGTACAAAAAAAACCAAGTCCCTCTTGCAGGATCAGCAGCGAGGAAATCCCATTTTCCAGAATGGCACCAGTTTTACCCTCCAGTAAATTAACATAGACCCTGGTAGATAGGGATTGGAAGATTAGTTTCCTCTAAAAATTTGTGATTTTCAGGGTCTATGTTGATTTACCAAAGGGTAAATTCAAAACACCTGAAAAAAAACAGCAAACAAACAGCTAGTTATAACTCCCCATGAATAATCAGTGATTATCCCAGTGAATAACGCTGGTTATCACTCTCAATCAACAAGAACCAAACTCCCAATAGTCAGCAGCCAGACATTGCCAGATAAACCAAAGTAGCTTCAACATCCAGATCAATCATCCAGACATGACAAAGATACCCTCTGGTAAAAGGTTACATAGCTATTGAAGCCGTGGCCCAGTCGAAATAGTGGATTCACCCATGAAACATGGCGATGTTCCATCGTTTTTTGTATGTTGACCAGAGAATATCAATCATCCAGACCTTTCCTGGCTGGTGGTTGACCTACCCCTCTGAAAAATCATGGACTTCGTCAGTTGGGATGATTATTCCATTCCCAATATGATGGGAAAGTCATTAAAAATTCCATGGTTCCAGTCACCACCAACCAGTGTTTGTTGGTTTATAAACCATGAATTCATCCCCATTAACTAGTTCGTTATATCTACCATAAACCATAGTTTTCATCCACATTTCCCAACCAGTTTCGGACGCCCCCGGTGACCTTCAGACTCTTGGGAGCCGCGACGGCGAAGGCTCCGGAGGCTCCGCGACCGGCTCCGCCGATGGCCGCGATGGCCGCCGCGAAAAGCGCCGCCGCGATGGCGGTGCGGCGGCGCGCCATGGGCGCAGCCATGGCAGGTGCCAAGGATCATCCAGGGAAAATCATGGGGATATCATGGTGATAGAGCATCTAAAGCAAGAGAAAAAGGTCAAAAAATGGTGATTTTATGACATTTGATAGGAATCTCATGGGATTTTATGGGAATGCTAAGTACATTTAAGCTAAAATCATGTGATTTTATGGTAGTATCATGGGAATATCATGAGTAATTGTATGTGGCAAAAACCATGGCGGGATGTAACCAATCCCTCGAAAGGTGGCAAGCCCAATGATAGCTGGTTAAGAATGACCCTTTCAAGGAAACGGTGATTCTTTGCGATTCATAAGCCTTTAATCATGGTCAATTTCTTTTTAGTCCACAAGGTCGATTCTCATCTTGTTTTGGTTACCATCTGGTTATTTAACATAGCCATGGAAAATCACCATGCTATTAATAGGTAAACCATCTATTTCTATGGGTCATGGCTTCCATGGCTATGTTAGTCATAACCAGAGGGTAACTGGTTATGTTCAATAAAAATAGCCAAGAAGTGGAATTAAAGCCATCCAAGGATGGGGATGTAAGAAAACCCTCTATTGTTGACATCACCAAATGGGTTGGTTAAATCCCTATGACCTTGGCCACTGATCAGTAACCCTTGGTGATCTAGGTGGAACTCAAAAAAAATCACGTTGTCAAGAGTATATGACGGCAACAAACATGTGGGACTTTACCATACGTGGTTAAAGATATCCCTGAAGATATCTCCGTGAGCAATCTTTACCATAGATGCGCATTGGTTATTTTACATACTGATAATCCTGATAAGCTATCCTTGAAGAAAAAACTTGTGCAGCTTCGATGATGTTCTTTCAAATTTGCTATCCGGGGTTTCATATTCGGGGGGGCATATCCCGTTGCACCTTTGATTTATTGATTTGATGAATCAACCCATGCCCGAATAAATAATGGCATGAACATGGACATAAAAAAGAAACCACCCTTCTCAAAAGGGTGGCTTGAGCCAAGGAGCCAACCCTTCACAAGTCAGGAGTTGGCAAGCAAAAAGCGAAAAACAAAGAATGTGGAAAATCGAGTAGTGTGGGTAAAACAATCATAAACCATCCCCCAATCATCACCATAAATATATAGGTGGTTTTCATATGGTGGTATGTTTACCATTCGCAGTCCTTTTTTTGGTTTATGACATTCTTTTCACAAAAAAGCCCTGGATGATTGATGATTAGCTCATCATTTTGACAAAAAATGGGCCCTGGAGGGGGGGACACCATTGACACCATCTCCTCAGGCCCGGCCGAGACTGCAAAATCATCGCTGAATTGCCCGAAACTAAGCGATTCCCCAAATGGTGGATTTCCCACTAAGATAAAATTTATCACCTTCAGCAAATCCAGATGGGAAGATCATGAAACTGTCCATATTCGTTTTCAGGGCGCATGATGTCGCCAGTTGAGTCTCCCAGAAGCATCTCAGGTCATTGTCAGGTGCAGAAGAAGTTGATCATCCAGGGTGGTGTCCCCCAGTTATGTTTGTTAATGTCAACCTTGGATTTTGCTAAACCATGGTATATTTTCATTAGGGGGGTACTCCTCCTATTTCGTCATGATTGGATACTTAAATGGTATCCCCCCAATTAGTCACAGCCGTAAACGGGGTTTATTAATCCGGGGTTGACATTAGTTGGTTCATAAAGCCCATCAACTATACTTCTATGCCCCCTACTCAAGCATAATGATATAGTGCGGCAAGTGACATGTGCGTCAACTTTGCGTTAACTCGAACGGGGGCCCCAGTAGACACAACACCAAAACCAACAGTTTGATGTTTTGTTCCGCACAAGAACTCCCAGGACTTTTGCCAACTCCGCGTCTCTGCACAGCGTCTCTCTGAATTCGACTGGCTATTTCTAGCCTTTTCTAAGGTCATTTCTGGGTGATTCCCCATATGTACACCATTATACGATGGTGGTTTCAACGGTTTCAATAGGGGACCCCATTGGATCATTGGATAACCAGGTCGCTTTCAATACTAAAATGATGAGGACATGACTCTGGTGCTCCTATGACTTAGGAAACCTCCATTTCTGGTGACATCCAATTTTTGACTTTCTGAAAGTGTTGATGAAAATGCGCACTCCTGGAGTAGGTGTCATTCCTGCGGCGGATGGTCAAACTGAACATGTTTTTTTCACAGCGGAGACCCTCTGGCTAACTTGGCTGGACGGAAGATCCCAGATTCACTGATGAGTTTCTGATGTTTCCCAGTGAGAATTATTGCTGTGATAGCCATTAGTTTCAGGCCAATTTTACAGGAAGTTCCTATATTTGATGGCAAAAACCATGGTTTCCGGTTAAGACTTTCCTGTAAACCAATGCATTGATACAGAGGATAACCGGATAAGCTTGGACTTGTGGGATTTCCATCCCTCGTTCGCCTTTATCCAGGAAGTAGAAAAAAAACAGAATGTAATACTCTACCCTCTGGTCAACTAACATAACTATGGAAAATCACCATTTTCAATGGGTAAACCCACTATAAAGTATGGCCATGTTCAATAACTATGTTAGTTTACCCAGCTTTACCATTGAAATGAGGCCATTGAAGTCGCAACGGCGTTTGTAAACGGTGGAGGGCATCCACGAATTCAACTCCCTGGCCACGTCAAAACTGCGTCTGGATGTTTCACTGATAGTGCCATATATATATATATACATATACGTGTGTACGTATATTGTCTTATATATATATATATATTGTGTATATATATAAATTATGTATAGATATATTATGTATATATATATTGTATATATATATAATGTATATATGTATATATAATGTATATATATAATGTATATATATAATGTATATAAATAATGTATATATATATATATCTTATGTATACATATATATATATTATGTATATATATTATGTATATATATATAATGTATATATATTATGTATATTAATATTATTATATATATTATGTATATATGTATTGTGTATATATATTATGTATATCTATATACATTCTGTATGTATATATATTATGTATATATATATTATGTATATATATATTATGTATATATATTAATGTGTATATATATATATATTATGCATTTATAAATTACTTATATATATAAAGTGGATATATATATATATGTAAATATATATATATTATATTGTATATATATAATGTATATATATATATATTATGTATATCTATATATTATGTATATACATATATATATATTGTGTGTATTTGTATATATATTGTATATATATATTGTATATATATATTGTATATATATATTGTATATATATATGTATATATTGTAAATATATTGTATATATATATACAATATATACAGTGTATATTTATATATTGTATATATATATTGTATATATATATATTGTATATATATATTATTTATATTGTATTTACATATATATATATATATTGTAGATTTATATTGTATATAAATATATATTGTATATATATTGTATATATATTGTATATATATTGTATATATATTGTATATATATTGTATATATATTGTATATATATTGTATATATATATATTGTATATATATTGTATATATATATTGTATATATATATATATTGTATTTATATTGTATATATATTGTATGTGTATATATATATTGTATGTATATATATTGTATGTATATATATATATTGTATGTATATATATATATTGTATGTATATATATATTGTATATATATATATTGTATGTATATATATATTGTATATATATATTGTGTATGTATATATATTGTATATATATATTGTATATATATATTGTATATATATATATTGTATATATATATTGTATATATATATATTGTATATATATATATATATATATTGTATATATATATTGTGTATATATATATATTGTATATATATATATTGTATATATAGTGTAAGAACTGTGTATATATATATATATATCAATTGCATATATATCGTGTGTGTATATATATATATCTTATAAATATTGTATAGATATGTATTGCGTATATTTAAATATGTTGCATATATGTTTAGTACATATATATATATATTGTATATATATATTGCATATATATATTTATATTGTATATATATTGTGTATATATATATATATATATTTGTTTACTATATACATAGTGTCTATATTATATATATATTGCAAGTATATATATATATATTGTAAGTATATATATAAGTGTGTATATATATATACACATAAATTTGTATGTTTATATATTGTAAGTATATATATGTTGTAAGTGTATATATATATATACATATATATTGTAAGTATATATATTTATTGTAAGTATATATATATATATTGTAAGTATATATATTATATTGTAAGTATATATATTGTAAGTGTATATATATATATACTTTTATTCTGTATATACATGTATTGAATACATATCATATATACAGTGTATATATATATATATTGAATATATATATATATAGTATATGGATAAATTATGTTTACGCTGTGGCAATTTGACATTGCCATGGAAGCCACAACCTGTTTAGTTCGATGATTTACCGTCTTTAAACATAGTGATTTTCCGCAGTTCAATCTAGAGATGCTACTTCCAAAAATGGATAAAATACTACATCAAATACAAATTGGGGTTGCATTTTTTCCTTGTAAGTAGAGATATACATATATATATATATATATAACCACAGCTTTTCCGGACCTTCAAAACCCCAACCGTTACGGTTTACCTTACAAAACGGCAACGCCCGCAACTGCTGGTGATCCCAAAAAACAGGGGTTGGTAAATGTGCACCCACATAGCTCTGGAAAATCACCATTTTTAACATGTACCCTCCATTGAAAATGGTGGATTAATATGGTTTAATGGGATATCAACTGGCATCATGAGATATTGATGGGTTACCCTCTGGTAATTTGTTCCAGGTAGCTATGGAAAATGGCCCAGTTATAGTTGATTTACCTATTAAAAGTGGTGATTTTCAATAATGTTGGTAAAACAATGTCATAAACCATCCCCCAGTCATCACCATAAATATATAGGTGGTATGTTTACCATTCCCAGTCATGGGTGGTTGATGACATTGTTTTAACGACATTAATTGAAATAAGAGAAAGTGCTAATCAAAGCAAATAACCCACTAATAAAGCCTGTTTTGGAGAGAAATAACCCCAAATGTGCTAATTGAACATCACCCAGCCAAAAAGGTGTTTTTTTCTCTCCAACAGATACGACAGAAAGTCATACCACAAAATCAACAGAAACGAGACATTTACCAATTCCTGCAGTCATACATATCCCCATTCTATCGCTGCTATTTTCGAATGTAATTCCCATTGTTGTTGATTAGATCCATACACATTGCTAAAATTTACATCGCTGGTGAAAAAAACTATCCACATTGCTGGTCAAATACACATTGTTACATTCTTGCTGAAACGATTTGTTGTTGGTATCCACATCGCTGGTGAAATCACCCCACACCTACGACGAGCATTCGCACGTTCCCAGGACTTCGCAAGACTTGATCCTGGGCTGCTGACATTTTAAAAAATGGAGAGTCGTACCTTGTGGGGGGGGGGCATGTTTACGGTGTTTTGTGATGTTTTTTGATAAATTTTGGAAAAATGATGTTTTCAGATGGTTTCAAGGTTATGAAGATTTACGATTTTACGATTTTACCAGCGAAATTTGGCATTCAGCGGAATCAAATTTGGAATTTTGATGGCAGAGGTTGGGCGTATGTTTATGTGTAGTGTTGACCCATGATTTTGCTAGACCCTCACTTTGTTAATATGGGTGCCACTTTTCATACTAATTGGTTTCACTATGTTGGGAGTGCTGCCCTCCCGATTGATAGGGAAGGCTTTGTTTTTCTCATCGGGGGAACCGACAAATGGTATATACATTGATAAATCTAAGCACTGAGTCCTCAAACTCACCAACCAGTTATAGTGGGCCGATTACCAATAGGAAACTCAACGATCTGAGGCCACAAAATATTGATAAATACCCTCTGGTAAACTAACCTAACTATGGAAAATCAGCATTTTTAATAGGTAAATCAACTATTTCTATGGCCATTTTCAATAGCAAACTGTAACAAATTACCAGAGGGTAAATGGTTCACTGGGTTCGGCCATCATTTGTTGGGCCTTCCATGGAAATAACCATGGTTTGGGCCGGGCCAGGGTGAATCAAAAAAATGGACGCCGACAATGGACCCAATTCGCCATTCCCATGTACCCTCTGGTAATTTGTTACAGTTAGCTATTGAAAATGACCATTTATAGTTGATTTACCTATTAAAGATGGTGATTTTCCATAGCAAACAGTTAGTTTACCAGAGGGTACTTGATTGTTCAATGGTTTCCTACCTCTTATTAACCAACCAGTGGGAATTTACGAAAGATCTTCAAGTATGACTCAGACACGTGTTCCCTGGAATTGGGCACCCAGTACCCTAATGTCCTGTTGAGTCCCAGTTGCCTGATTTTTTCAACCCAAATCCACTTGTTGGATATCATGGTCCATATCAGCATTGCCATTTAGGGGCTCTATCCCATTTTCCAACACACCCAAAGATCATAGCGTTGGTTATGTATAGTAAATCTATCTATCTACCTACCTACCTACCTATCTATCTCTCTGTCTATCTATCTATCTATCTGTCTGTCTGTCTGTCTGTCTGTCTGTCCATCTATCTATCTATCTATCTATCTATCTATCTATCTTTTTATCTATCTGTCTAATTATCTATATGTTCCTGTATATCTCCAGTACATACCCAATGTTACCATTATTCGCCAGCTACATCCCCATTATATAGATGTTGTATCCCCTGTTTCCCCTGTTATTTGGGGCCAAAAAAAAACCGGCCTCATTTTACTTCTTCCGAGAGTCAGCTTTGCACCCTTTTGCCTCGGTTGAAGAATTCAGGCCACGGAAGCAGGAGTTGTCTTCAAACATTCTTCTAGGAAGTGTCAGAAAAAACCATCAGGTGGGGGAAAAAACAAATTTACCAAAACCAGGAAAAAAAAAACGTTATACTTGATGCTTCACAACCCACGAATCGTGGAAAAGTGGGTGAGTTCAGCCCCGAAAAACAACTGGACGGTCAATCCCCAGAAATGATCTGGTTACTCTCTGGTATACAAACATAGCTATTGAAAATGGCCCATTTAGAGTTGATGTATCTATTAAAAGTAGTGATTTTCCATGGTTATGTTAGTTTACCAGCGGTTAAATCTCTCAAAGATTCCCAACCATTCGCATCCATTCCATTGTGGTTATATCATGTTGTATCCCATCCACCTAATATTCAACACTCATGAAAAATTCTCCCAAATACGTGATTTCATCCCCACATCCACCATGGTTTATAGGGGCTGCTTAAAAAAAGGGGGAAGGTATCTATACACATATCGTCCCATTGTAAACCATGAATGTCCCGTTTATATCCTATAAAATTAAATCACCACGTTTACCAACTGCTCACCATCAATGGCACATATCCCGATTGTCGTTGTTTTGAGAAAATATATTGCATAATCATCTATAGTATATCCCTTCTATATACCTCATATGTACCATATACTGTATATATATACATATATGTATATCTCATCACCATGATAAGTACCTATGGGGGCTCTAGTTATGTTAGATATCTCATTACATGATATGTGCGATAATCATCTCTGATGGTATATTTCTCATCATGTTTGATTCTTCAATCCCTCTTCTAGTTGGTGACATCCCAGTAAATCATGTATATACACATGTATACCAATACATATACATTTTCATATACATTTCCTTTGTACAGATATATATATATATATGTAATTTATTATGTTTATATATAATTTATTATGTATATATATATATATATATGTATGTATGTATGTATGTATGTATGGATGGATGGATGGATGTATGTATGTATGTATGTATGTATGTATGTATGTATGTATGTATGTATGTATCCTACTTTATCTTTATCTGTATATATCTTTATACCCCTCATATATCCATATCCATGTCCATTTACATAAGTTACATATCAAAGATATATATATATATACAACATATGAATACACACATATATATAAATATACCATACATATTCCATGTGTATCTCATATATATATATATATACATCATAGATATCCCATAGATACCCTCTGGTAATTCAACACTTTGCTATTGAAGCCATGACCCATTTAGTTTGTTGGTTTACCGTAATTAAAAGTGGGTGAGTTTACCAGATGGTATAGTTTACCAGAGGGTATTCCATAGATATTCTATAGAATTCATATATATATATATCTCTCTCCCATATCATAAATCCCATATTATTCCACATATATATTATATACATATCCCATATATATATTTCCATAGATATCCCCATCGAAAATCCCTTATAGATATCTATGTTATATATTCCCATGATTCCATATGATATATCCTCATAAGCTATACATATTCCAGATATGCCATACATATTCGATAGATATCCCCATGATTATCTGGTTGGTGGTTTCAACCCCTCTGAAAAATATGAAAGTCAAATGGAATTGTTGTTCCCAATATATGGAAAAATATAAGCCATGTTCCAAACCACCAACCAGTTTTATATATATATATATGTGTGTGTATATCCCATATACATCCCCACAAGATGGGGCCCCCAAGATAGCTAAGTTGGTTTATAAGTGGTTGATTTCTATGGTTTATGGTAGATAGAACGAATTAGTTAATGGGGATTAATTCATTGTTTTTCTCAACCAATGTTCACATCACTGGGGGACCCCATCCCCGAACGCCGAACGCCGAACGCCGAGAGGCTTCAAGTCCTCCAGGGCCTCCTGGCCCTGCGCTTCGATCACGGGCTTCGTGGCATCCGTGACGAGGTACACGTCGAAGCCTTCCTTCAGGGCCTGGCGGAGCGGAACCACCCCGGGAGTGGCCGCCACGGAGCTGTAACAGGGGATGGATAAAAGGGGCTGGAATCTGGCAAAATCATGGGAAAAGCCACTAGAAATGGAGCTTTGAAAAGCGAAAAGCGTGGGAAAAGCGTAGGAAATATCGGAAATCCCATTAAGAACGGAGGTTTATAGATGCGAAAATCAGCTAATGGAGATTATTCATAAATGAATGGAACTAGGAGGATCCGGCCAGCGTGACCCGCGAAGTGGTTGAAGTGGTGGCTTGAAAACAAGCCAAACGTGAATAAATGATAATAAATGGTGAGTGTTTCTGGCTAGCAACCAACTACTTGGAGGATCATCCCACTGAATAACCGGATATTAAGCATAGTGAAAACAAACATTTATAAATGGGAGAGTGATCGATCTTCCAAGCAGGTGGGTGAAAGGTGGATAAAATTCTCAGATTTGAGATGGTTTCATATGGTTTTATTGTTGATTCTAAAGGGTTTTAAAAAGGAGTTTGATAGAGTGTTTAATATGGGATCCAACCCCAATTGGATGGACAAATGCAAGTTTACTATGTTTTGATCTGGGTTGATATGGTTGAGAATGGCCCCGTTGATTACCGTGGCTCAAATAGTACACGAACCACGCTTGAATCAACCAATCAACCGCGGAAGGGGGCTATGAAATATAAGTTACTCTATCCCATTAACCATTAACTGGTTGGTGGTTTCAGCCCCTTTGAAAAATATTAGTCAGTTGGGATTATTATTCCCAATCTATGGAAAAACAAAAAATGTTCCAAACCATCAACCAGTTAACCATTAATCCCGTCCCTCAAAACTAAATAAAGCCCATTCTCTGGTTCCAAACATGCGGTTTCATCCCCTATTAAACCGTCGTTTCTAGGGATGGGTGTTCATTCTGGGCAGAGGATGGGATTCTTCATTATATATTAAGCACTGTAATCGCATCAACCTATCTCCATTACATGAGTGTTTCATTGTTATATCAACCGTAACCTTTATTATTACCCTCCGGTAGTCTATATAACAGTTTGCTATTGAAAATTGCACATAGAAATAGTTGATTTACCTATTAAAAGTGATGATTTTCTATAGCAAACAGTGAGTGACTACCACCCTCTGGTAAACATACAAAAAACGATGGAAAAACACCGTGCTATTACATGGCTAAATCAACTATTTCGACTGGGCCATTTTCAATAGCAAACTGTAAACGTTTACCAGAGGGTAAGTCACCTGAAAGCCATCAACCTATCCTAACCACCGAGCCGCCTGCAGAGCAGTGTACTTGACACAGTAATCCTCTGCCACACCGGTCAAAAAGACCTGCTCCACTCCTGCCAGCTGCCTGGCATCGGAGGTGGCCAGTTTCACCCAGATGTCAGTGGAACATCATGAGAATATCATGGAATTTCATGAAATTTCATGGGAAAAAACTGGAGAAAAATCATGTGAATCTTGCTGAAAACATGTTTTTGTTTTGGGCCCACAAAAGAAAGGGTTGATTCCGTGAGTCCTGGCAATTCTCAAAAAATACCACCCATTTCAGGTGAAATTGGGGCTGGTTTCTTAGGCTTTGCCACACTATATCAACCTGCTGTGACAATGACTTGGGAGATCTTACTGAGTCACTGGCTTAGTTCACAAATGTGGTCAAAACAATGTCACGGTTACCATCCCCAGTCATCACCATGTTTATAGGTGGTAGAAACTTTCCATTTCCAGTCATGGGTGGTAAAAATGACATGGTTTTACCCACATCATGTCATATCCAATTATTATTTGGTTTATTAACCACTATTAACCACTATTAACCACTATTAACCACTATTAACCACTATTACCCACATGAAATGCTTACTTCACCCAGCTCAACGTGGGATTTTGTCGACTCTGTAGACGTAGCCGTTCCCGAGATGCCCAGGTGTTCAACTGATGGTGGTTATCCTGAGATGCCCGTGGGCTTAGTTTTTTGGATCAACCACAGAAGGCCATTCCGACAAGTTACAAAGCACCAAACAGGCCAGTCTCAATTTGAAAGCTGGTTTCCTCGAAAGCATCGGGCTGGTGGGATGGTTTTTCATCGAAAGTGGTAAGGTGGGAATGTAAGCCACCCCCAGTGGTCATTGGTATGTTTGTTGGTTAACCCCGAACAGATCAGTCGTGGTGGTGTGTCCATGTAAAAAAAAGCAGCCCTTCATGAGGCGGGGATGGTCATTCATGCCGTTTCATGGGAAGCCTTATACATAAATTGGTAAATATATATAATATATATATATATTAACATTATATAACTCCCGAACCGAAAATGGAATGACTAATTTGTATATTAAAATCCTTTTGAAAACGGATTGGCCACCATTAAATCCAGCAGAAATCCGCCAGAAATCTGCCCGCTTACGGGGCTCCAAAACTGATGATCTTCACGGGACTGGGTCCAAAATCCAAGACCCAAATTGCCAAATTCATATAGGATGGGGCCCCAAGTCGATAGCGTTCAGTTGCCTCAAAAAAGTGGCTGAATTCCATTGGGTTTATGGTAGATATTTCACGAACTAGTTAATAAATGGGGATGATTTGATGGTTTATAAACCAACGTTCACATCACTAGTAGCTAAGTTGGTTTATAAGTGGCTGAATTCTATGGTTTATGGTAGATATAACGAAGTAGGTCATGGGGATTATAATGGTTTATAAACCAACAAACATCACTGGGGGACCCCATCCTGTATATGACTGGTCACTTATTTGTATTCACCATCCATTTTTACTGGTGCCCAATTTTGACGCATACCCATGTGCATGCAGCTAAAATGAACTGGTCCTGGGAAACCATGGTTCAAATCCGCTTGCAATGTTCATTAAATCAAAATCATCCGCTTAAAATACTTAGAAACTGGGTCAGTAAGCGTTTTTAATCAAGCTGCAACTGATTTTATCCATGAGACTGGCAATCCACAGGCTTACGATTCCCAAAAATACCCGATGGTCTTCTGTCTTGATCCGACCACCTACGACTGGTTCTTCACCCCAGGAATCATGCAAGTTGGTTACCCTCCGGTGTCATCACACGCAGTAACCCGGTAATGCAAAATCCTCCCGAATTATGGTTGATGTTCCCATGGAAAAATCCTCCATCGATTCCCGGGAGTTTCCGGTGCCAGGTTGGATGAGACTGTTGGTGACTTTTCGGCAGTTCTAACTGGACTTCCCCAGAAATGAAAAATCATGGAGTTCGTCGATGGGAAGGATTATTCCATCCCATATATGAAATGGAAGTCATCCTTAAGCCATGTTTGAAACCACCAACCAGACTAGCTCGGGTCAACTAGCCCGAGCTAAGATGAGTCCGGTGAGCCACCAAGTATCATGATCATATCTCCAAGATGTGCCTAGAAAACGTCCAAAATGGATCGTTAGAAATAGGCTACCCCTAAATCCGCTTGTAATCGGTCTACCCATTTTGAGGGGTCTACCATGGTCTACCGGTCTACCGGTGCACCCCATTTTCAGACACACCCACAGAATCAGATCATGAAAGATGGGATCGTATTGGGTGATGATATGTCCCATTTATATTAATCTGTTTATCCGCAGTGTATCCGCATCCGGCATACTCTCTGGTAATTTGCTACAAGCTATTGAAAATGGCCCATTTATATTGGATCTACCCATTAAAAATGGTGATTTTCCATGGTTATGTTCAAAGGAAGTTTAGTGGGAGAAACTTCCGTGTTACGGACTTTTAGAATGTAAAGAAAGAGTTAGTCAAAGAAACAGTTAGTCAAAGAAAGAGTTAGTCAAAGAAACAGTTAGTCAAAGAAAGAGTTCGTCAAAGAAAGAGTTCGTCAAAGAAAGAGTTCGTCAAAGAAACAGTTAGTCAAAGAAAGAGTTAGTCAAAGAAAGAGTTAGTCAAAGAAACAGTTAGTCAAAGAAAGAGTTAGTCAAAGAAAGAGTTAGTCAAAGAAAGAGTTAGTCAAAGAA
>CAMXCT020000102.1:0-10758 GCA_947184155.2 Cladocopium goreaui
GCAATCTCACACCCATGCGTTCTAATTGGGCAGGAGTGAGTTCTGATGGGCTGATTTCACTCCACCTAACCTCACCATTTGTCATAGTTGAGGCATTGCTCTCATTGTCATTACATGATTTCTCACCTGATGATGTAGGCTTCTCATCTTTGATGGATTTGATCACCTCATCCATCTTATCCATGATCATCTTCCCCATATTCTTGATCTCCCACATCATCACCAGCACCAATGCCAGCACCCCCAAGATGGCAAACCCAATGATGCCACCCATGGCTGATGATCAGAAACTGATGCTCATGAATGGCTGCAGTGGGATGGTTTCTCATGAGGAGCATGGGGCTCACTAATCAGTCCCCATCAAAACCAATAAAAAATCTCATGATGCCCATAGGATTCACCCAATCTAACCCAATGCAATCTTATACAATTAATTAAAACCCAATGGGGCCTATGAGGTTTTAGGACTTAAATCTTCTGAAATCCAATGGAATCTGATGGGATTGATAAGGTTTTAAGTATCAAATCTAATGGGTTTGATAAGATTTGAGTCTAAAAACCTCATAAATCCCATCAGGCATAAATCCCATCAGGTTCCATTGGATTTGATAAGGTTTGGATTGTAAAACCTCATGAATCCCTTCAGATTCCATTGGATTTGATAAGATTTGGATTGTAAAACCCTCATGAACCCAATCAGATTCCATTGGATTTGATAAGATTTGAGTCTTAAAACCTCATGAATCCAATCAGATTCCATTGGATTTGAAAAGATTTGGGTGTCATAACCTCATGAATCCCATCAGATTCCATTTGATTTGAAAAGATTTGAGTGCCATAAAACCCCATGAATCCTATCAGATCCCATTGGATTTGAAAAGATGTGGATTGTAAAACCTCATGAACACCATCAGATTCCAGTGGATTTGATCAGATTTGGATTGTAAAACCCTCATGAATCCAATCAGATTCCATTGGATTTGATCAGATTTGAGCCTAAAAATCTCATGAACCCCATCAAATCCCATTGTATTTGATCAGATTTGATATTTAAAACCTCATGAATCACATCAGATTCCATTGGATTTGAGTAGACCCCACCATTCCTTACCTTTCAGCTTATTTCATTTTTACTCCATGCGCTTGTCTCAATCTAAAGATCTTACAAGATCTTCATGAAACCTCATAACACCAGGTGTGAGATGCAATCTCACACCCATGCGTTCTAATTGGGCAGGGGTGAGTTCTGATGGGCTGATTTCACTCCACCTAACCTCACCATTTGTCATAGTTGAGGCATTGCTCTCATTGTCATTACATGATTTCTCACCTGATGATGTAGGCTTCTCATCTTTGATGGATTTGATCACCTCATCCATCTTATCCATGATCATCTTCCCCATATTCTTGATCTCCCACATCCATTAGAACCTGATGAGATTCATTCCAATGGGATGTGATGAAATGAAATCCAATGGGATCTGATGAAAGAAATCCAATGGGATCTGATGAAATTCATGAGATTTTAAGTATAAAATCTCATGTCCAATGGGGTCTGATGAAATTCATGAGATTTTAAGTATAAAATCTCATGAAATCCAATGGGGTCTGATGAGATTTATGAGGGTTTTAAGTATAAAATCATATGAAATCCAATGGGATCTGGTGAGATTTATGAGGGTTTTAAGTATAAAATCTCATGAAATCCAATGGGATCTGATGAAATTCATGAGATTTTAAGAATAAAATCTCATGAAATCCAATGGGATCTGATGAAATTCATGAGATTTTAAGTATAAAATCTCATGTCCAATGGGATCTGATGAAATTCATGAGATTTTAAGTATAAAATCTCATGTCCAATGGGATCTGATGAAATTCATGAGATTTTAAGTATAAAATCTCATGTCCAATGGGGTCTGGTGAAATTCATGAGATTTTAAGTATAAAATCTTATGAAATCCAATGGGATCTGATGAGATTTGTGAGGGTTTTAAGTATAAAATCTTTTGAAATCCAATGGGATCTGATGAGATTTATGAGGGTTTTAAGTATAAAATCTTATGAAATGCAATGGGATCTTATGAAATTCATGAGGTTTTAAGTATAAAATCTTATGAAATCCAATGGGATCTGATGAGATTTATGAGGGTTTTAAGTATAAAATCTTTTGAAATCCAATGGGATCTGATGAGATTTATGAGATTTTAAGTATAAAACCTCATGAAATCCAATGGGATCTGATGAGATTGATGAAGGTTTTAAATATACAATCTTATGAAATCCAATTGGATCTGATGAGATTTATGAGGGTTTTAAGTATAAAATCATATGAAATCCAATGGGATCTGATGAGATTTATGAGGGTTTTAAGTATAAAATCTCATGAAATCCAATGGGATCTGATGAAATTCATGAGATTTTAAGAATAAAATCTCATAAAATCCAATGGGATCTGATGAAATTCATGAAGTTTTTTAAGCATCAAATCTGATGAAATCCATTAGAATCTGATGAGATTTATGAGATTTTAAGTATAAAATCTCATGAAATCCAATGGGATCTGATGAAATTCATGGTTTTAAGCATCAAATCTGATGAAATCCATTAGAACCTGATGAGATTCATGAGGTTTTGAGTATCAAATCCTTTGATATCAAATAGAATTCTATGATGATCTTATTGACTCAAGCCATATCCAAATTTTTATGTTTCAGAGTTGCTTATTATTAAGGGGTGGTGAAGAAAACTAGCCAGAAGGTACCTACCTACCTACCAGGGGGGGGAGGGGGGGTTGATTAATCCGATGTTGACATTACTAGCAATTATTTGCAAAATACCAGAAACTACTTGCAAAATACTAAAAACTATTTGCCAATTCTGGAAAACATTTGCTGAAAACTAGACACTATCTGCCAAATTCTGGAAACCAGGTGCTAAATATTATAAACCATTTGCTAAATACTAGAAACCATTTGCTAAAGAAGTGGTATGTAGAAACCTTTTTTCAAGTAAAAAAAGAAAATGCAGAAAACATTTGCTGAATCATGTTGATTTTCGAGAAACCATTACTTGAATCAACGGGGTAACATTTGCAAGTAAAAATTTGTTATTGACAATGTTGTCAGGGCAAACTTTGTCAATCTTGGAACACGCATTCGCCAATGGTAGTTTGTGGTGGGAAAAAGACTAATTAATGTCCTTACCGCACATGCCAATTTAATAGTACTAGATTACTAGAGCCTCCTTCACCCATGGCTCGCCACATTGAAACTGTTGACGCTTGAAACTTGAAAACATCTACATGTTTCAATCCAGGAAGGGGTGTATCAAACAGCAACATAAACACATTCGTTGTCCCAATGCAGTTTTTGCAAAATGCACCATACAGCGCCATGAATACTTCCACACGCGATGCCCACAAGCTGTGGGATAAAAAAAAAATATTCCCCAAACGGGTGAGTTGGGGGATGTTGTTGGCAGGCCTTTGCCACATGGCATGTTAGACACCTCAGAAGACCCCAAAAGTCCGGACTGGTGTGTGCCTGAATCTTTCTCTATTTGTCAAAGTCTGCCTGGGGGAGCTTGGGGGGGCGTCCGGTTTCGTGGGGATCCTACCGGCTTAACCCTGCTAAGATGTAAATATGAAAGGAAATTATTTCTTAAATCCTGGAAACTATGTTCTGCATCCTGGAAACTATTTTTTAAATCCCCGATTTTCTTTCTTTAATCCTAGAAATTTTACCTTAAATCCTAGAAACTATGTTTTATTTAAATCCTGGAAACTATTTTTTAAATCCTAGAAATTATTTTTTAAAACCCTACAAACTAGTTCTTTACCTGGGCCCCAAACCCAGAAACCATTTACAAAACAAGGATTGCTTTTACCAAACCCAACCATTGGACAAGGATAGCAGTCAATCACTTGAAGTCCAGAGATTGCCCCAGACAAGTGAGCCATGCTCTCACCGATAGAAACGGGCTGCCAGGCTGTTGGCGCATGCATTTTTCATTTTGTTTCGTTCTATGTTCCTTTGTTCCTTGACTCCTCATTTCAGAATCAGTCATTGTTTCGTTCTTATTTGTCAGTCTGTAAAAAGTTTCAATACATCATAATGTGTCTTGATTTGTCAATCTGGGTTTTGTTTATCTTTAATTATTGGTGTATTGTCTTGTTTGATGATTTAAGGCAGAGCAAGGGTATCACAGAAACCGTTTCAAACCGTTTCCCGCTACTTGCTAGGTAATAGTCCGAAACCGTTTCAAATTGTTTTTAACCAATCCCTAGAATGCCTAACTTGCATTACTTCTTTAGGTTTTAATTATATATAATTATTAAATATTTTTCACAAATTGCTTAATTTTAGATTTATTTAGAAAGTAGTTTCTGTAAATTGGGATCATTTAAGAAATAGTTTCTGTAAATTGGGTTTGTGTAAGAAATAGTTTCAAATAGTTTCCCAGTTTAGGGTTGGTTTAGGAAATAGTTTCTCTAAATTATGTTTTTTAAAGAAATAGCTTCTGTTTTCCACAAAAAAAAGGGGCCAAGGCACTCCCCAAATCATGCTGTGATTTTAAAGATGCAATGAGTTGTCCAAGAACATGCGTTTTTCAGGAAATTGGCATTAGTTAATTAATCTCAGTATTAATTCACTTATCCTTTTTTTCAAGCACTTATTGAATAATGTCTGTATGGCACGCTGTCAGTATCGTTCAACCAATATTTTTTTATTATCACAACTGGTCAGTCCTACTTTGTTTTGCTGTGTCAGGAGGTTTTTGCTTTTGATGGCTTTGAAATTTACATTCTTGGGTATGTGCTCGTGTAAGGTGGGTTCATAATTTTTCATATCTAAGTTTTGTTACCTTTTAGTTTTGGAATTCCCTTTGTTTTCTTTTCTGCTTCCTTTTCCTTGAAATTTTTTCGACTACATTTTCAGGCCTCAACGCTATGAATTTAGTTGTGATTTAACCGCCCATTTCGTGCTTAAATTTACCAAGGATTTGTTTGTTAGTAACATCGTAACACTGATTGTTTTTATTATAGCCGCTAAAATCCACATACTCATTAACTTTCTTTCAGTTTTCTCAAATGTTTTCCGTAAATGTTTGTATAACATAATTGTCCGATGATCCTGATGTCGTCCTTACATCCTTTTCCGGGACACTACACATATGCACATTTGAAGGGTTTAGTAGTGACATACGTAAATAGATTGGTTTGTTGCGTTTCAGTTTCGTTTTTGTTTTTTTCCCCGCCTGCCAGGTGAGGGTAGCTAGATTTTATCAGAGCTGTTGTCCTCCGCCTCTCCAAGTTTCTCCTACGACAATGTCTGCATCACTCCAACCTCCACTTCCGCACTTGCCCAACCTCTTCGCAAGCTCTCGCCCATTCCCAGCTCAGTGCGCACTGCTGGACCTCAACCTGGGACCTTCCCAGCTCAATGCGCACCGCTGGACCTCAACCTGGCACCTTCCCAGCTCAGTGCGCACCGCTGGACCTCAACCTGGGACCTTCCCAGTCAGAGCGTCGCGCATGGCCGCGCGGGAACCGCAACCCTGGGAACTCAATAAGCTCAGTGCACACCGCTGGACCTCAACCTGGGACCTGCCGAGCTCAGTGCGCACCGCTGGACCTCAACGGCCAGATAGAATGCCAGAAGGTATGCCAGATAAAGTGCCAGAATGTTTGCCAGAACATATGCCAGAAGATTTGCCAGATAGAATGCCAGAAGGTATGCCAGATAGAATGCCAGAAGGTATGCCAGATAAAGTGCCAGAATGTTTGTCAGAACATTTGCCAGAAGATTTGCCAGAGAGAATGCCAGATAGAATGTCAGAAGATATGCCGGAAAATATGCCAGATAGAGTGCCAGAAGATATGGCAGAACATATTGCAGAAGATATGCCAGGTAGAATGCCAGATAGAATGCCAGAAAATATGCCAGATAGAATGCCAGAAGATTTGCCAGTAACAAAACGTATAGATGTCATGGTGGGGATAACTCGAAGTAAAGCAATAGTTTTTCAATTCCTGCCAGTTCTTCGTTGATGATATGACATCCCGTGTAATTAGAATTGTTAATGCATTTTGGTATTTTTTTTGTGTTGCTAGTAATCCAAAATCAATGTGGTTGCTGATGTTCTCGTTCGTTCGTTGAAAAATAGACAGCATTTTTCATCAGTTTCAACATATCTCTTTCAAATTCACATTGTGTTACTTCGTTTTTCCGTGTTAAAACCCATCCATGGTTTCAACCAACATCTCTGTTTAAATTTGGCCCCTTTATGGACTTTTGTTAGTGTCATGCCTTTCGTTAAACAAAACTGTAGAATTTGATATGAACCACATAATTTGTTTTGAATTGTTGGTTTAATATGAGTTTTGGTTGCTTCTCGTCCCTTGTTTCCTTTCCATTATTATAATGTATGTATAAATCCCTCTGGTGTTTTGATTTTGATACAATGTTATTGTTCAACCTTCATGTTTTTGGGAACTAATGGATAATCTGACTGTTCGTCGTGTATCTCCTTTTTGGGTATTCAAACTCAATTTCTAATATGTATGTGTTGTCATCGTTTTCGTTCCAGTCCATTATCATTTTTCTGTTAACATGATTTTTTATCCATTTCAATTTTTGTATTGGTAGTTTCATTGACATGGCCAGTCCGTAAAGTTTATTCGCGTCCAAGTAGTTGATATAATTAGACCGTTTGTTTTCATCATAGTCGTCCATCATCGCCTCCGCTTCCTTATGACTGACCTGACACATCCCACCCCTGAAACCCTTCTCTATCATTTCATACATATTTTTATCACTTAAGGGGCCTATTTCAATCCCAGTTTTCAACAACATATCGTCCCAAGCAAAGTTAGGCAATGTAAAGTAATGCGCGGGTTCTAAACCGTAGTATTCCAAACATAAGCCTCTAAAATTTTTCAGAAGCATCAGTGAGCAACAAAACACCGGTTCTCAAATACAAATCGTGATACTGTCCGAGGTTTTTTATCCCGAAGTGTTCCCATATTTTAAGTGTTTTTTCATACTCATCATCTTCAATATGATTTTCGGTGAGATTGCTGTAAAAGGGTTCTTTCGGTGATGCAGTGCAGTTGTTTTCCCTGAATGTATCAAAGGCACCTTCATCAGTCAGTAAATCTAAATTCTCGCCATTACTCGCATATGTTTTTTTCTGACTAAACTTGATTTTTCCCAGTTTTCCTTTATGTTTCCTTTTTCACATTTACTCAATTCAACCCGTTTGTCCGAAGAAAATGATAAGAAAGAAAAACCGTCCTTGAAACAAAAATGTTTCAAAACAAAGGTAATATTTTTTTTCGTTGTTCAACGTTATTCGCTATTACATCATGTCTATTTCATTTCTACCGTTCTGCGATGCTTCATTCGCCCTCTCAATGATTAAATGACCGTCGTAGTTTTGTAGATTATGAGGGAAGACTGGGTCTTATTTGTAATAGCGCATTGAAAATTGTAAATTACAATCGTCGTGGGCGCATCCCCTGTATTCACATGTAAAGTGGCAGTGGTCGCGAACGTTGTTGTCGCCTTTTTGAAACTCATTACCACATATAAAGCATGTAGTGACGGTTTTAAAGCCTCTCCAGTCATCAGCCCTGATAATTATTTCTTTATTTTTTCATCTTGTTCATAATCTTATTTTTTTACTTCAACCATTTTTTTGGACGAATACATCCATACAATATTCGCCCCTGTATAGGAAAGGCTCATTGGAATTATCAATGGAATTATCAACATGAATCATAAAACCGCAGGGTCTGTGATGTTGGTAGGGGTCGGTTTTAAGTTCTTTCGTGCTGACCGTTCCTGGTTTGGTTGTTAAGCATGCAAAGTCAGCATATATCACGAATGGAGTTTTTAACTTTTTGCAACCGTTCTTGAAAACCATAATTTGTGTTTTCTTTTGGCATTTTTTCTGTTGCCCTTCCACTGCCATACATCCCTTTTCGGTGTGTTGGTTTAAATGTTGTTGTGATTGAAAGCCACGACTGCAATGAAAGCAATGATACTTCTTTATTTTTTTGGTTTGGTTTCCCATCAACTTGTCATAGTTTTTGATAAACACACAATGGTAGTCGTCTTCGTGAAACTTGAAGGCTTACTTGATGAGTTGTTTTTAGTGTTTTAGTTTTTCTACATAATAGGATTGACTGTTTATTTTCTTTGGGGTTCGGAAAATAAACATTAATTTAATTGTAATTTTGCCTTCGTTGTTTTCTTCAAAGGTGTCTATATCAACATTGGGTGTTAGAACATTTACATTGTTCCAGTTAAGTTCATCATTCAATTTTTCCCCACCTGCCAGGTGAGGGTTGTTAGATTTTATGTCAGTTGCCTCCTCCTGCCTCCTCCTGACTCCTGCCTCGTCCTCCTCCTCATCTCCTCCTCGTCCTCCTCGTCCTCCTTGTCCTCCTTGTCGTCCTTGTCGTCCTCGTCGTCCTCGTCGTCCTCGTCGTCCTCGTCCAACTGCGACCCGCGATCCACAGTGTTCTCTGCCGGACCTCAACCACGACCATCCATGCTCAGTGTTCGCTGCCGGACCTCAACCACGACCATCCACGTCAGTGTGCCCTGCCGGACCTCAACCACGACCATCCCCGCCCAATGTTCCCTGCCGGACCTCAACCACGACCATCCACGCCCAGTGTTCCCTGCCGGACCTCAACCGCGAGTATCCGGGCCCAGTGTTCCCTGCCGGACCTGACCAACGACCATCCACGCCCAGTGTTTCCTGCCGGACCTCAACCGCGAGGATCCATGCCAAGTGTTCCCTGCCGGACCTCATGTAGGAAGATATGGGACAAAGAATGCGCAGAAGAAAGTTAGAAAGAATGTCAGAAAGAATGTCAGAAGATATGCCAGAAGATATGCCAGATAGAATGCCAAATAGAATGCCAGATAGAATGTCAGAAGATATGTCAGAATATATGCCAGAAGATATGCCAGATAGAATGCCAGATAATATGACAGAAGATATGCCAGATAGAATGCCAGATAGAATGCCAGAAGATTTGCCAGATAGAATGCCAGATAGATATGTCAGAAGATATGCCAGATAGATATGTCAGAAGTTATGCCAGATAGATATGTCAGAAGATATGCCAGAAGATATGCCAGAAGATATGTCAGAAGATATGCCAGAAGATATGTCAGATAGAATGCCAGAAGATATGCCAGAAAGAATGTCAGAAGATATGTCAGATAGAATATCAGAAGATATGCCAGATAGAATGCCAGAAAAAATGTCAGCAGATATGACAGATAGAATGTCAGAAGATTTGCCAGATAGAATGCCAGAAGATATGCCAGATAGAATGCCAAATAGAATGCCAGAAGATATGCCAGAAAGAATGTCAGAAGATATGTCAGATAGAATATCAGAAGATATGCCAGATAGAATGCCAGAAAAAATGTCAGCAGATATGACAGATAGAAAAGATATGTCAGAACATATGCCAGATAGAATGCCAGAAGATATGACAGATAGAATGCCAGAAGATTTGCCAGAAGATATGTCAGAACATATGCCAGATAGAATGCCAGATAGAATGCCAGAAGATATGTCAGATAGAATGCCAGAAGATTTGCCAGTAAGAAAATGTATAAATGTCATGGTGGGGATCACTCGAAGCAAAGTAATTTATAGTTATATAATCTGTTTGGGTGGTTTTTCACATAGTCTTTGCATATACCACATTGGACGGAATACTTGAAACATTGGTTGTCTTCGTTTTGAATTTTGATACACGCCTTTTTGTCTGTAACCCATTTGGTAATGGAATGAATTTGCCCCCACGAGTTGGACTGAATTTGTCCATGTTGAATTGCAATGTATCAATTTGGGTTATTACTAAACCGCTCTTTGATAATTCCATCTTACCCATTTGAAATTCAATATCTGTTGCTATTTGGGTTGAAACATGTGAAATCCCTCTGGTGTTTTGATTTTGATACAATGTTATTGTTCAACCTTCATGTTTTTGGGAACTAATGGATAATCTGACTGTTCGTCGTGTATCTCCTTTTTGGGTATTCAAACTCAATTTCTAATATGTATGTGTTGTCATCGTTTTCGTTCCAGTCCATTATCATTTTTCTGTTAACATGATTTTTTATCCATTTCAATTTTTGTATTGGTAGTTTCATTGACATGGCCAGTCCGTAAAGTTTATTCGCGTCCAAGTAGTTGATATAATTAGACCGTTTGTTTTCATCATAGTCGTCCATCATCGCCTCCGCTTCCTTATGACTGACCTGACACATCCCACCCCTGAAACCCTTCTCTATCATTTCATACATATTTTTATCACTTAAGGGGCCTATTTCAATCCCAGTTTTCAACAACATATCGTCCCAAGCAAAGTTAGGCAATGTAAAGTAATGCGCGGGTTCTAAACCGTAGTATTCCAAACATAAGCCTCTAAAATTTTTCAGAAGCATCAGTGAGCAACAAAACACCGGTTCTCAAATACAAATCGTGATACTGTCCGAGGTTTTTTATCCCGAAGTGTTCCCATATTTTAAGTGTTTTTTCATACTCATCATCTTCAATATGATTTTCGGTGAGATTGCTGTAAAAGGGTTCTTTCGGTGATGCAGTGCAGTTGTTTTCCCTGAATGTATCAAAGGCACCTTCATCAGTCAGTAAATCTAAATTCTCGCCATTACTCGCATATGTTTTTTTCTGACTAAACTTGATTTTTCCCAGTTTTCCTTT